>WURV02200285.1:0-27039 GCA_011762755.2 Epimenia babai
TTTATATATATGTTATATTTCCATGATATCTATATGCATATATTCATATAATTATACAAAAAATGAACATTATGCAAAATGGTAAAATAATAGTATTTATATTGTTATTTTGTGTGTTGGGTAAATGCCATGTACTCCATGCCATCATCTCACACTAAGTCTAGCTAAATTTATTATAATCATAATAATGATAACTGTTAATTCGGATACATTTTCATGCCTTCCGAATGATAGGAAGCTTAAGATGGATGATTGGATCATTGTAGGGATGCTGATAGCTGGTTGTTTAATGCGTAATCTACCAGTTGTTAGACAGAACGTTGGTGAACGACTCAACAGCTACTGGTGTGCGGCTATCAGGTTGTCCCATTTATAATAATGTATTAAAAGATGTGGCTTTCGTAGTACGTCATAACTAACAAACTATCATGATCCTGGGGAAAATTTGATGTTATTTATTAGCCATTACTGATATATTTTTGATATTTTACATTGATTTGGAACGATATCCTAATTTAGATATAACTCTGATTCAGTATCAATATTTCTAAATAAAATTAGCAGAATTCCTAAAAATTAGTGTATTAAATCGTATATAAATGTCCAAAACTTTAGATTTTGTCACACATACTTTCTAAATAAAGTGAATTCACATTTGAATATAGTTGATGTAACACTTGAAGTAAGATACGTACTCAGCAACACTTTGTAGCAATAGTAATACTGAAAATAGAATCTTATAAAACCTTTATAGGAAAAACGACAAGATAAATAACTGCATAATTTAGAGAGGTGATTTCTACTTTTTTTTACTTCCTAGGTATTGCGTAAATATCACTAGTTTGTCAAGCTAGAAGAAAGTTATGTTAATACTGTTGACTGATTAACATTTAATTCGTAACAATAATTTTCAGGACTGTAGCATTGTCTGTGATACTTGTACAAGCCGGTCTTGGACTGGACCCAGCAGCCCTGCGTAAACTTTCTTGTGTAGTCGTACGGCTTGCATTTATTCCATGCATCGTGGAATGCACTGTGGTAGCTATTGCCTCCAATCTCCTCCTTCACCTCCCTTGGCAGTGGGCGTTTATGCTTGGGCAAGTGTATAAAGGATTATCAGTATTCACAAAAGTACGCTGAACCAGTTTTATTGTTCTGAACAAAAGTGACATAAACTGGATTTATTGTTTCTGAACATAAGTTTCAACCGAGATTTGCATTGATTAATGAAAGTCCAGATTAACTATATGAATACAAGTAACACTAAACAGATTCCTTGAACTTGGGAACACTAGTAACGCAAACTGAATTTACTGTTAGTTAACACAAATAACTCAAACTGTCAGTACCCATAGCTATTTTGGCAATTATACATGCTTAAAGCCATAAAAATACAATGACTTCAAATTGGTATACTGGGTGGGGTCCATTTTTAGGCCAACAATTCTCTCGTCCATATATTTTCTGTATATCTCGTTCGGCATCAGTATACCATCACTGTAACATTGCATTATACAACCTTGTATGGTCAGGTTTATCCTATCAGCAGTCTCACCCGCTGTTGTTGTGCCGACCCTGTTAGCTTTACAAGCGAGAGGCTTCGGAGTGGACCAAGGAATCCCCACCCTCGTCATAGCCGCATCCAGCATCGATGATGTCTTAGCAATAACGGGCTTTGGTGTCGTCTTGGGAATCACATTTTCCACAGGTTTATTGCCTTTGTTATCTATATGATACAGCATTGCGAAATGAATACACGTGCAACTTTGTTAATATATATTACTCGGGACCCAACTATGGAAAATTATAGTCACTCCGTTTATATTTGTTTTAGTACATATCATTGATTATAATGCACTTCAGTCACTGAGCCTGCGGGCATGATCTGTGTATTATCATTTTATAATATACGTAGTCACTATCATTCATCAAAGATGTCGATATAGATAGACATTGTCGATAGACATGACAGTTGGGGTTGGTTGGGGCAAAGAAACCATAGAAACAACCATAGTTTGATTCACTCTTACATTGACAAACTCTCATTATTGAACATACTTATAAGATATATATAAATAATATACATATAATATAGAGATGTATATTTGATTATTTATACACTTTTGTACTAAGTAGCTTCATATTTTAAATTATCGAACCAAATATTTCATAAAAATTGAACTTTAGAAATTATTCAAACATAATTTTTATCCTCACTTAACAACTAAAATTTCTTCACCAGGTCACATAGCTTGGAACTTGTTTAAAGGCCCCTTAGAAGCAATAGTCGGCTTGATTGTTGGTGTTTTTTGCGGCTTGGTTTTGTGGTACATTCCACCCAAAGATATGGTTAGTGAAGAGTTGATTTGCATCGAATAATTAGTCTAATCAAGGACCAATATTTTATGATGATTAGTCTAAATAAGGAAAACTGAAATAGACGCATCTCCTGACTGCCAAATTTTCCAACATTGGTCCAGACAGTTTTGGCTGCACTCATTCTGGGAAACGTTGCCTAAAGGCAACATGAGTGTGCTCCAAACTCCCAGTCGGTGAAATATTGTCACCACATAAGTACACAGTGTGATCGTCCGTAGAACCATCGTTCCAGTCCATTTTGGTTTTCCTTTCATGGATTCCCCAAAGTAGGAAAATTTGTAACTGAACGGTTCAGTTTCAGTAACACACTATGTGTCCATGTGTGCAGAAGGGATGTAAAAAGGTACAGATAGAGAGTTGATGGGCTCTTGTATAATGGTAAACTAAATGTTAATTCTAAAAATGAACGAACTTGACATATTCACCCTCTGAATTCGGATTACGTTTTTTGATACCCACTGAAGAAATGCATTTTATTTGTAGTCATAGTTATCGAGTCATTGTAAACTTGTATAGTTATGTCAAGCATTCATTCTTCGTCAGAAACAAGCGGACATCTACCGGAGTACTATACTCGTGTGTGGTGCCCTCGTTATGATCTTCGGGAGTCAGGTGATCAATTTTCCGGGGAGTGGACCGTTGTCTGCTCTGTCTATGGCATTTGTTGCTTCATACCGATGGCGGCAAGAAGGCTGTCTGCATGAACAGGTGAGGCGAGGTCATGTACCATGCCAGAATCGGGCTGTCTGACATAGCAAGTAGAAATATCTTTTATAAAAATGTAAAGAGTGTGTCTATGGCATAAATTAAGGTTATAAAAGCCACAAAATTATGTGGAATAAATTAAGGCTGTCTGTGCAACAAAATAGGCCTGTCTGTCGCATAAAGGCTGTCAACACAACATAATAAGGCCCTCTATGAAATAATTTAAGGCTGTCTATACAACATAATGAGGCTCTCTATGAAATAATTCAAGGCTGTCTATACAACATAATGAGGCTCTCTATGAAATAATTTAAGGCTGTCTATGCAACATAATAAGGCTCTCTATGAAATAATTTTAGGCTGTCTATACAACATAATGAGGCTCTCTCTGAAATAATTTAAGGCTGTCTATACAACATAATGAGGCTCTCTATGAAATAATTTAAGGCTGTCTATACAACATAATAAGGCTCTCTATGAAATAATTTTAGGCTGTCTATGCAACATAATAAGGCTCTCTTTTTTAAATAGTTTCAGGCTGTCTATGCAACATAATAAGGCTCTCTATGAAATAATTTTAGGCTGTCTATGCAACATAATAAGGCTCTCTATGAAATAATTTAAGGCTGTCTATGCAATAAAATTCAACTCTCTATGAAACAAATTAAGCCTGACTGTGCCATAAAATAGACCTTTCTTAAGGCTGTTTATGCAACATTATAGTGATCTCTATTAAATAAATGAAGGCCATGTAATAAAATAGACGAGACCTGTCTATGCAGTAAAACTGTCTATGGACCATAATATGCCTGTCTAGGAAATAAATTTAAGCTGTTTATGCAACATAACACACCAGCTAAAGAATAAATTCAGACTGTCTATGTTACAAAATAGGCTTATCTATGAAATAAATTAAGGCTGTTTGTGCAGTATAATAAAGTTGTTTTTGTACCAGTGTTTGCAGATATCAAAAATACTAATTATAGCATTTAATATTTGCAATATTCTGCTTCCTGGAACAAATTCATGTAGTTCACCATTTTTACATTATAAACCTCCCCTGATGATATTTACACGTATGTATATCAATGTGTCTATAGGATTATTGTGAATAGGGTTTTGTTCTTGGCACCACGGGTATTTCTTACACAGGCTGTGATAAATAAGTTAATCTCATTTCTGTGGCTCATACTGGAACCACTATTGTTTGGTCTCATCGGGGCAGAGGTCGATCTCACCATAGTTCAACCCACTGTCATTGGTTTGTTATTAAATACTAGTAGATTTATATGTACTTTTTTATGAAGATTCACAATTTCGGTTTGATCCTCATAAATCTGATTTCAATTTTTAAACGGTATTTTTAATTTGCATTTTGTGCATCGAATGGGAATGGGATAGCTCAGATGGTAGAGCACCAGCCTATACATCAGAAAGTGGAGGGTTCGAATTCAGGGCAATTCAGCATGTTAATAATTCAGTTTAACCATCTGTGTCTTCCATTGTATCCTTAATCCTTTCACAAGGTACTTCATTCACTTTATTGTTCTGGTCGATTAGTAGCCATAAGTAGGTACCAGTGAAATTCCTTAGCGCAACACAAATTCAATCTGCACCGAATAATTCAATTTGTGAGGGACTTTGTGGCTGTTGTTGTAGAGCTGCCTTCTTCAGGAACTCGTAAACTTTTATGTAGCATTCTGCTACACTGCTTCACAGTGTAGTATATACTGTAGCAGAATGAACGAAGGTCACATGTCGGCTCCAAATGAATACCCATCAACATTAAATGAGCCTAACAAAATTCAGAGTTACCCCAATAACTTCATCATAGGTGTGCCCCGTAACGGGTTAAACAAAAATTACACCCCTGCTATTGTAGCGTAATAATGTAATGATTGTTGTGTTTAGACCAGTAAATAACACCACAAACAGCTATATATATCAAACTATTTACAATGCTTTCACTCTAGTCTCATTCGCCAGTTTGCAGAGTGCATATTGCCATTAGCTTTTGCTTTTTATTGGACTAACTTTTCATATCTTACCGATGCCCTTTTACCAACAATGTCTTCCTTGTTTTGTATTTTTTCAATTTTCCTCTCTTGTATTATTTAAAATTATACAATTCTCTCCATAATATGTATACTGTACATATAGATGTTTGTTTATAATATAATGATTGCTTAGGCCTGTAGATAAATCAACAATTACATTACCAACACAGGCTATTAGCCAGGTTAATGATTTCTTTGTAATATTATAAATAAATTCCATTTTCTTTCCATAAGGATATACTTCGGGCAAAAGTCTTGTTTATTTCAGGACAAGCTGATCACTGGGCAGTATTGCATGTTAACAGTGTATTGCAGGTCTAGGGGTGGCTGTATTACTCATCGGTCTTGTCTGCAGGATAACTGCATCATTTCTTGCTGTATGCGGCGTTGGGCTGATGAATAAAGAAAAATTCTTCATTTCTTTAGCTTGGCTACCAAAAGCAACAGTACAGGCAAGTCTTTGTTTATCATTAAGGAAGTGATCCTGTTAAGTCATTTGTGGGTCTTTAATTGACACTTATTAAACCTTATATTGACAATTTGGATTATCCACAATATATAGCGTTATTTTTCACCATGTTTTTCATCAATGCAAACCATGGTAGACCAGGCCATTTACCCACAATGCAACAACCCAAATCTTGATATTAAGATATAAGCATAAGATTAAGATTATATAAGCATGGTACTCATTTTAAGAATTGAAAGGCCATTTCTAAGAAATGAGGTTGAAATGAAGAAATTTCTAAGAATTCTAAGAAAGACCATTTTTTTCTCTAAATTGTAAAGCATTTATTGAATATGCGTACATGAAATTAATTTGAAGGCCCATTGAGTCCCATTTCTCATTTCTTTTCCCCGGTTAATACTATATTCCTATATAAAATTTTGAAGTTACGTATGAAATGACGTATGAAATCAACAGGAAATCTTCGCTAGTAAAATCTGTTCGTTTCTTTCTAGGCTGCGATCGGGTCAGTTGCTCTCAGTTTTGCTAAGAGGCACCACCCCGATAATCATGAAATGCTTGATCTTGGCACACAGGTTAATGTTTAACCATCGTATCTCTGGTTACGGCACTATGTATTTATGGCGTAGCCAACACAGTAGCCCACATTTCTAATATTGGCTGTGCAACGAATGTATTGTTCAATCTTATGTATCTAAAGGGAGATAAGCTGTAGGTGATGGGGCGAGGTACACAGTAATTTGACATCTACATTCAGTGCTGACATGTCTGTGAGTAAAGACAATGTGCATAATAATATGTGTTTAATAATGCGTATGATGATATCATGGTAATATATTGATAACAGTGATAGCAACACTGAGGAATAAGGACACCATACATCGCGAGGTTATACATAAAAATTCTGCGCATAACAGATATATGCGATAGTCGTCACCTATCAGATTCAGTGTATACCAAATTGGTACGCTATCTGTTATCATTTGGAATCCGTCGTGTGGATGAACATAGTCAAGCCATCTGTCTAGACTTCCACCCCATAAGGAAGCAATCGACCTTCATTCCATATTGTTGTCAACCAGTCGAGAGTGTCGTTGTAAAGGAGCAGTAATGGTTTACACAATACTGACAATAGCAGACGACGTTGTGCCTACATTCAGGTCTCCTGTTGATTTCAGCTGGTTACGTTAGCCGTGTTATCCATCATAATCACGGCACCTCTGGGTGCTGTCGCCATCACCCTCTCAGGTCCTCGCATCTTACAGCCCTCGGTATCTGCACAAGAAAATACTAACGATTCTCACCACGATGAGTGCTAACTCCCGACACCCCCGCCAAGTACCGTAACTCTCGCTAAATAGTACGCAGGGGTGGCAGTATATGACATGTGTATATACCGTAAATGTTTATATACAGTTCATACAGCAGCCGTGTACAAACTGCGTAAAGAATGTGTCACCTAAACTCATGTTATGTTTTCATTTGGAAAGATACAGTAGTAGTTGTTTTATGATGTTTTATTACTTGTATACATTTATTTAAAGGGGGGTAATACTAATACTGACCTGTTTTTAGCTCACATCGTTATGCTGAGTAAACTTTTCTCCGTCATCCCATGTCAACACATTTTCTAAAAAAATTCTCAAAAACCATCTATCCTAGAACTTTGCCATTTGGCAGATATTGTCCATGGGTTGGTCTCTTAGATTTGTGAAGCAAATAGTCGTCATACCAAGGGGAGGTAATTCTTTGTCGATTTTTGTATTTGTACTTGAAAAATTATCTTCTCACAAACTGGTTGGCCTATAGCTTTGTAATCTGGCAGACATTGTCCTTCGGTTGGTCTTATTCAGATTTGGTTGAGGTATTGTTATCCATGCAGTGGAACATAATCTGAGCCGATATTTGTATTTTTACTGAAAAAATCTCAACAAGCTTAAATTTTTGCATATCCCCGACCAATCAGTCCTATTTCTAAATGTTATTAATGCCCCAAAAGTGTTTTGAGGCTTCATTGTTTCAATATCTGAATGAGTCTTTCGAGTGTTTTAATATCAGAGTGTCTCTGGCCTTTTGTTTTTGCTTTTTTAGTTTTTGTTGGTTTTTGGTTTTTATTTATTTTGTGACAGTTTTTTAGTTTTAACATACAAATGAACATCTCAAGTGCTTCTTTTTTCGACATTATTCATTCTTTGTGTTGTTTTTGTTTTTCTTGTTTATTTTTTCCAATAGTCAGGTGAGCGTCCTTGTCTTCGAATTCTTGCGCTTTCTCAAATGTATTGTACACATCAGTATTCGTTAGTGTTAACTTAAATTGTCATACATGTGTTGTTGTGTGGGTACACATATCTGAGAATAGGGATCCATCGCTCCCTCCTTTTATCCCTGAGTTGTATTGTCTTTGAGTTGTGTGTGCATCCGTTAAGTAGATACATGAAATGATGGAGGAAAAGACGAATATTTATTCATCACGACAGGTTTATTCAGGTCAATGGCCGTATGAAGTCATTAGGTATATTGATTTTCATGAATAAATAGTGCCTCTGTGTATGCCATTCATCAGTGTATAAATATGCATATATATATACTGTACAGTATACAGTGGAAGCCCCCGTCATGCAATATGACTTTCCAGTCAGGAATTATGATTACATTGAATTGATTGATTATATTAAGCGGAATTTACTAATCTAAGTACTATGTCATAAATAAGATCACAGAATGCATACACAGAATTTTCAGTAAATGGTATCACATTTATCCATGGTATTCCTGTACTCCACGGTACTGCAGTTTTATATCGTTTTATGTTTATACGAATGTAGTATCTATTTCTATTCAATTTAATATAAAAATAAAATATTCAGTTAGACATATAAAAAACAATTCTACCAGATGCCCTGGTTTTATCAAAAATAAATGCCAGATTATCATGGCTGGTTTTTATCAAAAAATAAGCATATTGAGCTAGCACCGGGTAACTAATGGGTCGTGAGTTAGATATGTGCTCGACGTGAACTCTGCTGCAGTATCGTTACTCTGAGTCATTGATGCGCATTTGCACCTGTGGAGTACACCTGTTTTTAAAATAACCAGATCATTCTCATCCTTCAAGCATGATATTGAGTTTCAATGGTATTGTCTCGGGCTATCTGCGCTGGTCGATACCATACTGTAATGACCGATACCAACATTGTAATGTGCACCCGATATGAACCACCTTCCCCATGGGTGCTATAGAAAACCATTTTCATTATTATTATACGCCCTGTGAACTCTATTCTTCAATTGGCTGATATGTGCAGTCTATAAATGTAACGCTCTACCTCCTATCCAAATGATATCACTGACTTTTTAATTTCCCATGCCTGAATCTAACCTCCATGTATACATATCGAGTTTTACTCATCGTTTAATTTTTGTGACAATTCAAGAAATTAAGTTAGAAACATTGGGTAATTTACGGTAATCCACGTTGTTAGCTTTTTCTGTCTACAGAGAAGGTTTGTAGTTCAATCATAGCAAATTTCTTCCTTTTTAGATCCTCAGCATATTTGCTATAGATGAACAGAATGCTACCGCAAAAGTTAATAACAATCCCGATAAACACAAGCATGGTCAAGGTCGTATCATCAAAGGCGAATACACCAATGAGCGTCTGAACTAAAGCTTTTATGGAACCGACGACGCTAGTGGTGAGCGCGCAGTTAGTCCCCGTACATAAGACAATCGAGATGCTCAGGCCACTTCCGACTAGGAGCTGTAGCGCGAAAACTATATGGAAAGACGCAGTGTGTAAGTAAGCATAACTGAACACGGAGTGTAGTTCGCCCGTCGCCACGGCGATCGCCAGAAGTATCGGGATGGTTAATACTGCATTGTGTTGCAGCGTGGCGATGATACTGTAGTCCTCGCAGTGTTTCTGGATGAAGATAAAATATAATGCTTGCGTGAAATTACTCGCCAGCCCACAGACGTATGTCATCGGGTCAAACTGTAGGTCGCCGTAACCTGCAAGCAGCAAACAGCCGCAAGTGAACATTATGAATGCAAGACGAAGTAGCTTTGTAACTTCATACCCTGCCCCCTCCACTATGTCTACTTATGACACGCTATTTACAGTATTATATCATACACACTGGCGTGCAGGCATAACTAAAGAATTTGTGGCATGTATGTATGTTGGAATGGGCTGTGAATAACCCCGTCATTGAGGCTATAAATGGTAATTTTCAATGCTAGCCTGTAGATATTGTCGGTAGGGGGAAGTGGATAGTCGAGTGGGTAGGAGCATTGGACTCAAGAAGATTGCGGGTACAAAACTGCTCACTGATTGACCTTTCTGGCTTCTGTGATAATTGTCAATAAGACGCATATATCCACGATTGTTGATTTTGATTGATACAAAAAGGTAGACGATTCATATCATTTTTGACCGATGGTATACGAGTGTCTAGGTTTTATATCTGAGAGGAATATAACTGCCATAAACAACGCTCATTGTAAACTGTATCTGAGAGCTGTGGTTGATATTGGCGGTAGATAAATGTTGTACCTTTTACCATGATGTAAATCATATCAAATATTATGGCGATCGTGTGAGTTGGTTACCTGCCACGATGCAGCTGGACGAGAGAAGATTGACAGCTACGATCGTTGTGATGGACGGGCAGCCTTTGTTTAACAGGGGTATGCCGAGTATAAGCGTGGCGATTGGTACGGTCCTGCGTAGCATCGTGTAGATCGCCACGTTCATGTGACTCAGAGCGCTGAGAGCGAGGCTCGTGTAGAAAGCGAAACACGTGGCGGGTAAGATGAACGCTGACATCGACGCTAGGGTCATGTCGGGTCGAGACAGCGCTCGGCACGCCGACAGGAGCTTGAGGAACGCGAGAACGGCTATCGTTTGGCACAGCATGATGATGGCCGGGAACTGGAAACTGTAGTTGGTCATCACGAGTTTATGCGTGAAAGTCGACATGAGAGAACAGACGGCGAAAAATAGCGCCGTTAGAATTGATTTGCACCGAGGGGAGTGGAAAAATTGCAGAAATATAAACAGACAGCTGCGTTTGGAAGACGCGTGACTTTTTAGGTAAATAAAGTTGTTATTCTCGTTACATTCCTCGTTTTTCTTCACTTTGAAACAGATTCTCGCGATTTTTTCGAATTTACAAATAACACGGTTGTCCATCGGTGAAAATTCAAGTTGATTGGATGTGTGGATACAGTCAGTGATGCCAGTCGAGCATTTGCCATCGATGACAATCCCGGAGGAATCTGCATCGATGACGTCACTAGAGTCCATGCGTAGTGCTACGGCAGAATCGCCCATGTCATTATTGATGTCACGTGTCATATCTATGTAGTAGGTACGTTATCCAGAAAACCTGCAAATAGCAAGTATTTGATGAGCGAAGGCTACACATCTATGATATAAATGAAATGACTGCTTGACTCAACAAGTGCTTTATTTATAGCATATTTCTAACATCTCTAATATGCAACTACCTGGACGATAGTGTGGACTATAACATGCTGGTGAAGGAGTGGCTGCTCTAATACACCTAATAGAATATTACACGATTTTTACTATTTAATATTCATCTCCTCTCTGAACATAAATTATTTACCTTTCATAAAATATTAATTTTCTTATATGGAGAAGTAGATAGTTTCAATAATCACCCTACCACTCTTCTGTATCAATTGTGCATTTTGACATTTTGTTATATGGTACGCAATGTCATAGAAATTACATACTGCAAGATTCTCCATCTCTACTCTATTGGTTACTTCCAGTGATAAAATCTCAAGACTAAAATGTACAGCAAGTGAAGTTATACTGTGCTGTTTATCTTAACGGAAACATAAAGCGGCTAGTATTACACCTTTATTAAACGCATTTAATCGATAAACACAAATATGTTTTGTTTACATTTTATTGGACCTGGTATGGCACTGGGGTTTTTCTGGGTGCAATTGACATAATATGTAAACATGTAGTTAACACACCATGCCAGTCATACAGAAGGCTTTATAGCCTTCATACAGGTTGTGAGATAGTCTCTTCATACAGGATGTTCGATAGTCTCTTCATACAGGATGTTAGTCTCTTCATACAGGATGTTAGATAGTTTCTTCCTACAGGATGTTCGTCTCTTCATACAGGATGTTCGTTAGTCTCTTCATACAGGATGTTACATAGTCTCTTCATACAGGATGTTAGTCTCTTTATACAGGATGTTAGTCTCTTCATACAGAATGTTAGTCTCTTCATACAGGATGTTAGTCTCTTCATACAGGATGTTAAATAGTCTCTTCATACAGAATGTTAGATAGTCTCTTCATACAGGATGTTAGATAGTCTCTTCATACAGAATGTTACATAGTCTCTTCATACAGGATGTTACATAGTCTCTTCATACGGTATGTTACATAGTCTCTTCATACAGGATGTTAGATAGTCTCTTCATACAGGATGTTAGTCTCTTCATACAGAATGATAGTCTCTTCATACAGGATGTTAGTCTCTTCATACAGGATGTTAGATAGTCTCTTCATACAGAATGTCAGAAAGTCTCTTCATACAGGATGTTAGTCTCTTTATACAGGATGTTAGATAGTCTCTTCATACAGGATGTTAGTCTCTTCATACAGGATGTTAGTCTCTTCATAAAGAATGTTAGTCTCTTCATACAGGATGTTAGTCTCTTCATACAGGATGTTAGTCTCTTCATACAGGATGTTTGATAGTCTCTTAAATGCTAATATATTCCACGAGTCTTACATCTATTGAACTAATAAAACGATATAACATTAAAGTAAAGCAATAAATACTTACATAAGTACAGTCATACTCAATATCGACGCCACAGATTGACTTTCATTTCTGATTTCTGATATAGATTCACCGTACTCAATTTACTTCTATAATTTAAACCTGAGAACTCACAGTTGTAATGCTTTAAATGACTTGCCGTACTGACCCATATCTACACACATTAGAGAAATAATTGACCGACGTATAGACAGCGGCGAAATGTGTTCAGCCAACTCCTACGCTGTAAATCATTCAAATCTAATATGAAACTGAATGTCTACTGTATATCCGTGGGACAGCGACAAGAGGCCTGTGCATTGGACTGAAAATCAATATCCATCCAGCTAGCCACACGTGTCACATCTTCACATCCGTGTCTCTCGTATGCACAGCTAAAAGTACAGGTACAATAGCACTTCACGGTAGAATGAAATGCAACTTATAGCAGCCGTTGTCATGCATGAGCGATTTCCTTCACAAGCTAATAACTAATTTTAATCATCCACAGACACCGGGGTTTCTCTGTATTATACATCCTCACATGTTATTGTATAAAATTACACACGATAGCTATTTTTAAAGATATATGTAAATAGTTTTACAAATGAAAAAACAAAACATTAGCAGGGACCATGATGTATTCGGTCGAATAGGTATTATTTACGATAATAGTCCCAGAAAGAAAACATAAAAAATCGATCAAAAACTATCAAAGCGCTTATTCACATTTGCCTCTAAAGTAGGGCATCGCGTTCTTTGTGTTACTCAGCGATCTATTTTCGGATCTTGAGAAATCTTTACATATCATTTAGACTACAATTTACATATTCATTTACACCAAATGGATAGGAGTGAATTTTTAAATATTTATCGCATGTCATATCTAAAGTGCGCCGGCTGAATGCCTATGGTTGTTCAGAGAACCTATTTGTTGCCTGTTGTAAGCCATATCCAAAGATAAAAAAATGTCCATCATATCGATGCTTATATTGACAGCAATTTTGTTTTCTACCTGATTATTGTATGGATTAATAGCTAATAGACTCTACTTAGTTAAGAAGTAATTACAATAATATTAAAATTACTATCCACGAACTTTTATTGGAAGTTTGTTGAATAATTGCTAGAAAAGTGTGGTCATGTCAAATTCATCCAGGAAACATGACTAACACTGTAGTCACAGGGCGACTCTATATGTTACATTATGCTAAGTACTTCACTTTTGGGTAACATGCTTCTATAACACTGTAAAGTGACAGAACGTATGAAATGTAACATTTTAGGTAACACATTTCTTTAACATATTCAAGAAATAGTGCTATTCACTATGTCACAGACTTACTGACACTGTTACAGCTAAAGATTAAAATTGAAACCAAGTAAATTATTTATTTCTTGATCTTTTGATGGACCCATGCTATTCACTGAGTGTAATTTAACTCCACAATAACTCTGTATAATGCTTTGTATTTTTGTAACAATTATTTTTGGTCCAAATAATTCGTTATATATCTTTAATTCACAAACATACCTACAGTAAACGGTATAATGATAAACCATGCATGCGTTGGATAATGTGATATACATGTTATATAGGCTATGGAGGGTGTAGGTCAACTATTAGTCAAGAATTACTAGAGTATTTATGATAGTTATATAAATTTATTGTGTATGAGTTAGGATTATTGTAACTATGACGTTAAGTTATTGCTGTTTATAGATGTACCATAAATTATACAACACACCTAATAACTGTTGAATTCCCCCCCTCTACTCATCTATACAGCACGCAATGGGAGAATAAAACTTTAAGGACGTTTTTGATTGCTCTTTGATGTAATATTTAATCGTGAAATTTTTAAATTTTATTATTGTATAATAATTTATGACTAGCATAATGAGTGAACTGACCTAATCATCAGTTAAGAAGTAGAGTTTTACTTTAAATATTCAAATAGTATCTAAAAGTAATACATACTGCGTAGAGTTATTAACAGACCTATTGAAAGTAAGAAATGAGTATGTAGCCCCCAAACCACCCCCACCCATGACTGCACCCACCCAATATACCCAAACTTGCGTTTCGTCCGTGATGCCTCATACAGATGGGACTGCCTAGTCACAAAAACATTGCACGTTGAAATAACTGCCATGACCGAACGTTAAATATCACATAACACAAATAACACAATAGCATGTGTTGTTTAATTTGATGTAAACTTTGATACGTTAGAATCGAATCTGTCTTGTCAAATATTCCTCTCATCTGTGCGGCTTATATGATGTTACCATTAGTAACTGTGACAGTGCATGTATGCGACGCTGTGTATAGGTACAGCCCACAGCTGTGAGATCAGTCTGCACTGCGGAGCTTGTAAATCAATGAGAAAGCTTTGTAAGTCTTTTATTTACTCGGGAGCTGTATTGTATAGGGATTTAGATCATAACCTACGTGTGCGACGTATCGATGATCAATGAAAAGGCGTGGGGTGCAAATCCACCTTAATAATAAAAGATAAAATGGGCACACAGCTGCATCTTTCAACAGAATGTCGACAAATCAATGAGGCAGCTATTATGGGTATCTGAATAATTAAACCGTGGGACTGGAACCCATGACCTCCAGGTAATCGTTGTGGTGCTCTAACGACTGAGTTATACCTCTACTAAGTAGGTGGAGCACCAGACCAGTTACCTGGAAGTCGTGGGTTTTGGTCCCACCAGAGTTACATGTTTTTTCTCTGCAATGGCAAGTGAATTTGGCAGCTTACCAAATAACAGTTTACAAGTGATTTGGGGAGGCAGCGTTATAACAGGCTCCGACAAGCCTCTCACAGATTCACTTTGCTAATATATATTAATTTGTGTTGCCACAAATGAATTTCAATGGTCCTTACTTATGGCTAAGACAACTAGCTAAGATAATACGAAAAATATAAAGGTAACACCTTTTTGACTAATATAGATTAACCCAAGCTTTGGTATATCAAGAATATTTCGCCGGGTGAAATGAGCTTAAGAAGCGAGACACAGGTTGAATACTCGTCCAAAATCTTACAGTAACCACAAAAAACACGGGGACATGACAAAGAGAAAACGTGAAAGTGAAAGGTGTCATAACAAAGGGCAAGATCTAAGCCAGGTTGGGAGTGGGAAGAAAACAGAGGTGTGAGAACAGAGAACAGACAGAGGCTATATGACGAGTGGTCAAAGAAGTGTATACAAACGGAAGAGTAGAGAAACACGAAGATGAATAAGTCACTAGTAGAGATGAGTAGTGAAAGGGGCAGAAAGTGAACTGTGAAGAAGAGTACTGAATGGCATGCCAGTGGAAGGGAGATTATTCGCGGTAGTGTGCAAGAAATCATTCATTTGTGTTCAGTCCTTCAGCGACACGGTTGAAAGGTGATCATTTTTAATTCTTGAATTTCCCGGTTGATACGTCTCTCTTGGTGGACTTTCGTGAGTATGACGCCACGGATGTCTTCCTCTGAGTGGTTGGGAAGTTGAACATGTTGGCCACTGGTTTATCCGAATGCAGGGTGCGGATATCGCATCTATGGTTATAAGGTTATTCACGCATTGGCGGAGAGTCTGTCTTGTTTCTCCAATGTAGATAACCTTGGGATATTTTCTGCAGGTGATGGCATAGTTAACATTCGGAGTGTACCAGAAGTGGGTGCCATTTGGTCGGTGTTCAGATGTAAGTTTGCTGGTGACGAGTCTGCGTTTTAGGTTAGAAGCAATAATAGGTTCGACTGGAATGATCTTGTTCAGAGTAGGATCATTACTGAGACTTGGTTGGAGTTCATTGATGGTGCGTGAGATGAACTTTGTAATTATTATGTGGATTGTACATGATAACCAAAGGTGTGCGATTGTTGGTGGATTTCTTTGGATTGTAGGTTGACTTGGTCTACTGGTTTGCTTCTGGCCTTCGCTTGGAGGGATAAAGTAACTTGCCCAAAGATATATGGGAAAACGCAATTGGGGTTCCCTGGGATTTGAACCCTTCAGATTCAGATTGGTAGGCTGGCATTCCGATTGTGCTATAGCGTTTCCATGGTTGATGAATTAATATATTGTTTCTTATTTATGAATGTTTATTCAATACAATTTGAAAGAAAATTGAATAGAAATTGAATTGAAAATAAAATTTATTTGATTTAAGTGAACTTATCAGACCACCTGTCGAACACATTTTACATGGCTAGAAACTCTGAATAGCTCATGGCTGTAGTTTAATTGTTACTTTAGTTATAGGCCTAGTTTTCTACAATTATTTACATGTACACTAGACCTATTATGGAATGCAATGTTACTTAATGCAAAGGAAAAGAAAATAGATGCTTTACTGGATTGAATTCCTGCGTTTATTGCATCTGCTCATTTGTTGCGATATATTGCTCAAAACAGACTATAAATTGTTACTTGAAACCGCTGCCATATTGGTTGTTCCAGGCCTCGTACGTGCCCAGTTCATGGCTCGACACACTCGCTCGTACTTGTTGTAGCGCGTCGCGAAAGTCGGAGTAGTTTATGGGTCGTACCTGTCACATACACAGGTCATCCGCGTTACCTATCACATGCACACGTCATCCCCGTTACCTGTCACATACACACATCATCCGCATTACGTCACATACACACGTCATCCGCATTACACATGAAATCGAAAACAATGGGTATGAGACTAACAGCGAAAAAAGTGATTTCGTTAAACAATGAAGGCAGACAGAGAGATAGTATGATAGGATGAAGGTCTGCTCAGTGAAGGCAGACAGAGAGATGGAATGATAGGCTGAAGGTCTGCTCAGTGAAGGCAGAGAGAGAGATGGAATGATAGGCTGAAGGTCTGCTCAGTGGAGGCAGATAGATGAAATGATAGGCTGATGGTCTGCTCAGTGAAGGCAGATAGAGAGATGGAATGATAGGCTGAAAGGTCTGCTCAGTGGAGGCAGATAGATGAAATGATAGGCTGATGGTCTGATCGACTCTGCTCAAAGAAATGCTTGTGAAGTCAATGATACAAGTTGGTGAATTCATTAAGCCCCAACCTCTTCTGGCAAGATATTTTCGATGTCTTCTATGCATCTAATGGGTCCGAGCGCAGCCTCCCGGCACAAGTTGGCGATGTCTGATCCGGAATAACCTGCCGAATATACATGAGCTAATCTTCATTCCCAAACTGAACAATATATCATTATTACTGGATATAGATAATAAATCTTTTTCGCTATTTTACACCATTATGGATTAATGTTGTCAAAGTTCTATATCCTACATAGTGGAAAGTTAGCACCACTAGAGACACCGGCATCGGTATCGAAACCATAGCAACGTCAAGGGGAGCCCTCACATAACCCCACTGTAAGGTGACCCAGACCTTGATAGGCAGAAGATGGGGGTTTAACACATTTTTGTCTTCTGAAAAATCTGGTAAATCCGAAGTTATTGAAATCGCTATATTGAGGATTGAACCATGTAGTCAGAAAAATGTACAGGTGGACTTTACAAAGTGGCCACTGGAACAGTTGACACCTTACTAGAGACATGTTACTAGAGACACGTTACTATTGACACATTAGTAGAGACACGTTACTACAGACAAGTTACTACAGACCCGTTACTAGAGACACCTTAGTAGAGACACATTACTAGAGACACCTTAGTACAGACACATTACTAGAGACACCTTAGTAGAGACACATGACTAGAGACACCTTAGTAGAGACACATTACTAGAGACACTTTAATAGAGACACGGTACTAGAGATACTTTACTAGAGAGACCTCACCAGAGGTTTGCATGTTTCTAGAGACATGTTAGTGCAGGTGTACAGATGTACGGGTACTACGCATCTATAGAGTTTATGATGATGTACTAACCATCGGTGAGGTGACTGAGTTCATCCATTTCGCCTTCTGACATCACGTACTTCTGCCGAGCGAGTAAATTAGCCATGAGTTGCCTCCTGGCATCGAGATCGGGCAGCGGGATGTAAAGTCTCTTCACGAACCGCCTTCGAGCCGCATCATCGATCTCCGCTGGTCTGTCTCATAAAAAAACGGGCCAACTAACATGGCAGTAAGGAATTAGAGAACATCATTCATAGCCACGTTGCCAATGGGCTGTGATATGAAAATATGATAGTGTAGTTTTGTGGGCATATATACACAATAGAACAAGTCAATCAATCATCCTTGACGAAGATCGCAGTAATGGGTTGTTATATTTGAAATCTATGTTTTATTAAACATACATTGCAAAATCATTTATGATGGCGAGCCAGCACAAAAACAAAGACATTCCCTACAGCTAAGCTTACGTTCACTAGGGAGAAACCATTATTAGGGGAGAGTCTCTTAATAACTACTGCAGTACCAGACTAATGGTGAGTGAATACATGACATGGGTAATCTTTAGAACTGAGTCGAGTACCTACCAAGATGTATGCCTAACTATAATAATTCAATTAATTCAGTTAAGTGTAACTTATTTATTAATTAAGGATTCCTTTATATTTTGGGAGACACTTTTTATGGTTTAAGTATGTACATTTATAGAACTATCCTAAAAGTGTTATGTTTTCCGAGAAAATCATCAACCGAGATTCTTCAACAATATTAGAAATACATTTTATGGTATGGAATATCACCTTTAGCGAGTCATTACATCAAACGGTATAATGTTACGAGGGTTCGACTGATATTAATGAACAAGTCCGAGATGTGCACTGTGCAGCTGTGCTGCGTATAATTTGAGTGTAGTATAAACCTGTTGGTAGCCCCGATGACGAGGAGCCGCTCATCACACACAGTTGTTGCCCCATCCTGACACGGGCAGTAACATGTCTCGCGTTACCCACGGAATAGTAAACATTACTATAGAATAAATAACAAGAAAGAGAAGGTAGCACCTTTTAAGACTAATAAAAATTCACCTGAAGAAGCTTCACCTAAATGAAGATTCACCTAAATTTTTGTTTGTCTTAAAAGGTGCGACCTTCCATTTCTTGTTATTTATAAGGATTAACACTAGTTATTTCACTAGTATAGAATGTATATTATATAGTATAATACATAGAATTTAATGTGAAAAATAGTTAAATTTTAGTCGTGTATTAAAAAATGGAATTCCCACGTATTGCCACTTTATGTCCCAATATATTTTACGTATTTTGCCATGAGTGCGAGGTATATATATATATATATATATATATGATGTAATAAAATCACTGTCAAGCAACTTACAGTAATTTTTTACAGAAATTAATGACAAGTCTCCACTTTCCTGACAAAATGATGCGTGCAGATCACAATCTGATCAATCTCTAGCATAAAAATGTCTCAGTAAAAGTTGGAGAGAAATGGTGTCTCATCGGAGGAACAGGTTTTTTCTGTGCATTTCTCTCCAGCTAGAACCACATTGGCTACCCCCATTAACATGAGTATAGTTGGACTGTCTAACCATCTCTACATTGTGAGCCATTTTCCCATCTCTACATTGTGAGCCATTTTCCCATCTCGACATTGTAGCCATTTTCTGTGATGACTTTAAACAAGATATTCATGTTGGATTGATGTAGTCCAGCCCACTGATTTGACGAGTGGATATAAGTATATCGATGACGAGTATATCATCCTTCATAACTGGTATGTTTCCCTCAAACGTAACTGGCAGAGCTGCATGATACATTTGTAAAAATGGCAGCCGGTTTTGGCTGTTCTGTTGAGCATATAATAATATATGTCGCTCGAAAGGCAAAACCATAAATATATTCAATAAAATGACACTGCCAAGCTTTAAAATGAAGTAACTTTGTTGTCTTGCATTTAATCCCGTTTGCTGAAGTTCCCCCTGCAACATATGAAGCTATCACAAAAAGAGAGATTCACAGTACATACTGCACTTTAGACACAAAATCACAAACCAACTGAACGAGGAACTCAGTTTTAAGTCGCCGTGTCGACTCGTGTTCACCCTCGCCGCGCTGCGTCAGCAGGGAGTCTATCTCGTCGATGAAGATCACGGCTGGTTGTTTACACCGGGACACGGCAAACAATGCCCGCACCATTTTCTCTCCTTCACCCACCTTGACAATGTAACATAATCTTGTCTTAATAGTATTACACAATCAACTGGGTTGTCTTAATAGTATTACACAATCAACTGTCATAACAGGAGCGAAATGCCTTGCCACAAACAGCCTTGTCTCCGGTGGGGCCAGAATCCACGACCTGCGGATAACCGGTCTGGTGCTATACCAACAGAGCTACAAGTACTTTGTACTACACGTTTCGGTAATTGAACACCCTTTTGTGAACACACTGATATATATAAAGTGATATCCACAGATATCCGTAACAAACAATTATAGACTATATAAATTGAATGGCTGAGTTGTGACTCATCATGGAATATTCATTATAAAAGCTTGAAATATTTGGTATAGGAGGCATTGTATCACAAGGATAGCGAGTTATTTGCAGGGTAGGCTACAATACGTATCATTTAATAATGTGGGTTCTGACTTGCTGCTGAGTGTCACATGCGGTGCTCCTCAGGGGTCTGTATTAGAACCAACTGTTTTCATATTGTATATAAATTATTTGCATAATACCTCATCCATCCTAAAATTTATTCTATTCGCTGATGATACTAACATATTTTTGTCTAATAAAGACATCAACATGGCAGCAGCTACAATGTGCAATGAGATAAAAAAGGTAACTAACTCCTTGGTTCAGGGTTAACAAACTATCTTTGAATGTAAGCAAAACTAATTATGACATTTTCCGCAAAACCTGTGTATGATGATATAAATGTCCTATTTGATAGTAGTGTATTAGACAGAGTACAAAATACAAAATTCTTAGGTGTGTATATTGACAGCAATTTAACTTGGTCTTGGCATGTAAAGTGCATCCATTCTAAAATTTGTAAAAGTTTATATATACTTTACAGAGCAAGTATTTTTTATTAGTGATGCATTGTATATACTGTATTGCAGTTTAATTTTACCTTATATGAATTATTGTAGTGAAGTATGGGGGAATACCTACACATCATGAACAAAATGTCTCACTGTACTACAGGAACGTGCTCTGAGAATCCTTGGTGAAGTTATTGTGGAGAAACTGCCCCTATATGTTACAAAATGAAGATTTTGACCCTGTGTGATGCAGTTAAATTCAAATCTGGTTGTCTGCTTTACTCTGCCTACAATAATTTATTACCGCCATGTATACAGGCCTTGTTTAGTATAACGGATACTAACTATTCAAACTCTAGAAACACTTACGATTCCAAGGTCAATTACAGACAAACAAATTTGAATGAAAGGTGTATATCAAATACACTCAAATTACTCACCCATTTTGAGGTGAGAGACGAAGCACTGATGCTGAAGAAGGTAGACTTCGACTGACTGGCCACACACTTCCCTAAACGAACAATGCGTAAAAAGACGCACAATCTCCTTAAATAGCTTTAACATCAATGAACTGACCAAACCCACCCTGCTAGCAGCTGGAGACGGCGGGCTTCGATACTAGTGGAGAGTTTTCATACATTGCAACCCTCTTGATGCGACAATACTCTATTTTCCACGCTAAATTAGCACATTCAACAATCTCTTCGATTGAACAAACATATTTTTATATAGTAATGTAATTATACAAAACATCACACTGACTAATATTTCTATAACATCTCTGGTCCAACCTCACAGTACACTGTTCTATAACATCTCTGGCCCAACCTCACAGTACACTGCTCTATAACATCTCTGGTCCGACCTCACAGTACGCTGCTCTATAACATCTCTGGTCCAACCTCACAGTACGCTGCTCTATAACATCTCTGGTCCAACCTCGTTCAGCCTCTCTTACATGTTCATATTCCCAGCTACTGCCAGTCATCATTTAGCCCCTCCTCCATGTTTATATTCCCAGCTACTGCCAGTCATCATTTAGCCCCTCCTCCATGTTTATATTCCCAGCTACTACCAGTGCTCATAAAAGTCAGACACAAACATACAAGTCTACTGGATTCTCCAAAAATTAGACAACTAACAAAATCATTCTATTAATATGTAATACTATTTGTAGCATACAAAATTATGTATTAAGTATGTATTGACTCACAAATAAAATAAGATTACAATGAAATATTTTCTAGATTTTATCTGGTATACAAAACCTATAAGAGTTTTTCCTGTTCCCGGTGGACCAAACAAAAGCAATCCTTTCGGGGGTCCCCGCAGGCCCGTAAATATGTCCCTGTTTTTAAAAGCAAAAAGGATGAGTTAAGTCACATCAGTCAGTATAAAGCGTCAGGAAAAGACACTGTTTAAGAATCAGTAATTTTATGAATTTTTTAAATTGTTTTTATTTATAGATTTTTTTAAATGAAAAATATAACCTAACATTAGCCTAAAAGAAAACTTTGTACCTCCCCTCAATATAGAGTCTGAAGATAAATTTTTGTTGAATATATAGTTTCTGAGAGTCACCCGACAAACTCAATCAATGTATAATAGGGCGCAATTAATCAAGGGATGTACACTTGTTTTATTAATTCTGCAAATCAATTAACTTTAGAGAGCTTCATAGGTATCATGAAGCACATGATTCTCTATGTTAATGTGGGTAACACACATTGGCAGCATGATAATTCATGCCATTTACTCTCTTCCTAAATTCCCATCACCCATCACTCAGGTAATAAAGACCTCACATGCACACATTCATCGTTAGTACTCACGGACGAAGCATTGGCCAAACGATAATCTCTTTAATAGACTTCTTAGCGAATTTCAACCCCGCTATGTCATCCCAGGCAATCTGGGGTCCATGATCCATGACCTGCACCGCACAACTAAGACGTTACACGTGTGACCTGATGTTCATGCCCTGTATGGCTGACCCATGCTAATAATAATAATTATTTTATGACTTATAAACTACATTCTAATGTCAGACCAGTATTGCTCTAGTCTGAACCTTAAGATCTGCAATATCGAGGTCAATTACAATCAATATGCCTGTAGATAAAATAACGATCAACCAAGGCACCCAGGGGAAAAGTATGAGGTGTCAATGTGCAATTTCTCACATAAATACAGTGCCTTCTTTTGGATTCTCAACAATGCACTTGATGTGCCCACAACATCATATTCAAATAACTAATGAGAAACTATTTAATTTTCCTCAGTGAATACTGATATTTACATCACACCGGATGAAGATAAAGTAATTTAGCAAGAGTTGATAGATCCTGCTTTTCCACAACATGTGTTCGTCTGTGCTTGAAATACTCAGTAATTAGATTGTCACTGTGAATTTCTATATTGCTATTCCATTCCACACGATACATAAACCTTCTGTACCTGCACTCATACTTCCAGCTGGACTACCACTGACCTCATTCATGATGAGCTCTATCATTTTTGGATCTATGCTTTTCAGTCTGCTATCAGCGCACATCGATTCCAGATTCTTGTTCCCATCGGCAATTTGTGGCACACTGTTTGTACGAAATTATCAGCCAATCAAAAACGGCGTATTGGCTAATAACAATTTTACCTTCAAAATTGTTTTTATAAGTCTACGATACTGAGGGCCAGGAAATTTTTCTCTACAAAAAACACGGAGAAAAACAAGAAATTTAATAGTCTGCTGCAGAACAAATAAAGGCTGCGTAACATTTAGGTTGTAGTTTTTTAATCATTTTGCATAAATTCTCTTATTTCACTCGATTTAATTACAGTATAAAGTGATCTTGCGGAGACAAAATTTACAAACAATAAATATACACTTTATAGATCTCTTGACCCACATGTGAGTTGATATAATTAGGTAGTATACGGAACACAAATACATGATAGAATCGACATTATGTAATTTGGTAATGGTTAGCTAATGAAAAGACCGATTACGACCGCACATCAATAGTATTGCATACACAACTGTGACTTTGCTTGCGATTACTGATTGAATTATAATTTATAAACCATACGTACCTGTTAGAGTCAGGATTACAGTCATTGGTTTGGTTAGCGTTGCTGGGTACTGGAGAAATAAAGCGACTGGTCACTGCTCGTCTGAAAAGCCATCGAGTTATCTCGAAATCTTGAATAGACCTGTGCTTTGGATGCCAGTGGTAGCGTGTCATCTGTGGAGCTTACCTCTCCGCTATCTCATTACCACCTATCACACCTTCACCTCTTCACCTATCAGTTTTATTATGGTGCGTTCTGAGTATAAAAAGATCAGTCTGCCCAGACTAAGGTGATGATTATAATAACTGTGACTTATAACTGTGATTATAATAATTATGACTATAATCATAAAACCAAACCATATTCACAGAAAGATTATCAACACCGCTAGTGATAACTGTTTAGATATAGGTACTGGAAACACACAGTTGTCCAACCTAATAATAATAATAATAAAGCTTTATTCAGAGTGCCGAATTCTCCCTTGGTCAATAACGACAAGATGATGTCGATGACACTTTACAATGTTACTAGCTAAAAACATAAACTAATGAAGTTATGTGCAATAACCTACAACTCGTAGTTTATATGTATACTATTCATGGTCTATTACAATGAATCAAATACCAAGAAACATGCTGACAACAAACCGTGTGCCCAGCGAGCGTTTTGTGTTCTGCTGTCTACTATCAGCCATCTGGCTGACCGGCTGTCTCCGCTCTACTGTCTCAGATATAGGCTCTCTGCTGTTTACTGATGCTCTGCCACCCCGTAATTGTTGGTTAATCAACTGCGATGTCAATAAAATCTTTATAACGACTTCAAAACAGCACATATACCTAATGAAATGCTAAAATACACTATTTCTCAAGAATTTAAATCATGAGTAAAATTGACTTAAAGAAGACAAGGCTTTCGAAACTGATCATCAAAAGTGTATTGAGCAGTTCAAGAATGAAGAAGCAGACTGTACGTATTGTATCAACTTACCAACTGATCTTTGGCAGTTTTGAATGGTAAATTAAGGATAGGGTCTGATTGACCACAGCTGGAAGCATTTGGACCTCTTGATTGCTGAATCAGACCCTGTCAATGGAAATTTTCTAAAAAAATTCGACATTGAATCAAATTTGATAGCTTCACAGACCTGACAATACTACACCTTTTACATAAATATAAAATTTTTTTAATACGAGCAAAAAATTGATAACAAACATCATAAATTGAAGCTAAATTAAACTTTCTATCACATTAAGTGATTCATGTCAGTACACATTAAACAGCATCACATTAAATGGTATCAGCTTCACTGATCAATACACCATTTTATAGTACCAGTCAGTCAGATTAGACGATAAATATTGGTGTCACAATTAACTTTAAGTGGTGTTTATTGCCACTACTGTAAAAATTAAACATACCTCTGAACGGTTTCTTTTAGAAAGGCTAGAGGTTTCCGCTACAGACGCTGTTTGTTTTTGTGATTCTGTGGAAGATACAAGGACGAGTGCTATAAATGGCAAACTGGTCTGTTAACTCTGTCAGTTACCAAAAGAGGCGAAAGAACTGGAGAATTGCTTGGGTAATTTTATTGAGGATACAAAAGAGAGTTGGAATTGACAGGGAATAACTATGATAATTCTGTTATGGATACAAACAGAGGTGAAATGTGATGTAAATTGCTCTGATTATTGTGTCAAGGTTGCAATGAGAAACAAGGACAAAAAGTAATTGTATTAACTATGAAAGCATGACTTTCATGATGTCGTTTATGTGGGAATTATGGGACACTAGACAAAAACACATCCATCTACATAAACTGTGTACTTTGGGTTGTAAAAATCATTAAACGTACGACGAATCATTAACTTTATTATGATCAGGTTATTCCATCAACCCCGTTCACCTATGAACCTTAATCATGAAATTATACGTTAATCAAGATATAATCAAATGAAAGTACGATGTATGGTTGACAGCTGTTGAATATACTTAAATATAACTCTCACAATAAAGCAGTAAACCTTGGTCAATAGATTTCCTTTTCACACCATGTGTTTGACTGTGTGTAGGGATGGTGAATATAGTATTGTGTAACGAGTGATTAACACTTTCACCACCGCACAGTTCGGGGTGAGGATTGGACCGTGTATCTTCACCATAGTGATTACATGATGCTTTACTCTGGTCAGTCAATGGTCCAGTGGCTGGATCGGTATTTGTATTGTATGGAAACTGTAAATGCTCCTTGATGTGGGCGGCACTGGGAAGAATCAGGTCACTGTCTGCTGCGGTGAGGCGTTTCGCTGCATCCTGAAAACCCACAGGTGTCACAATAAATCGTACCTAATAATTACACACGTGTTTCCATTAAAACAAGGTAAATGAAACGTGATGTATCAATACAGACATTTTTGCTTTTTGGTTTACAGTTGTAAGTAATTATAACATTAGTCCTATAACAAGATCAAAGGGCTGTATGGATGTATTGAAAACATATACTGTTGCAATTGGACATCATAAAATCATTCACCTGATGAAGAATGTTCTAACATTCGAAAGCTTGTGATCTATATCTCCGCAGTGAGCCATAAAGGTGTT
>WURV02200286.1:0-11685 GCA_011762755.2 Epimenia babai
TTGCTTTAGAAGCGCCCTAATAACTAATATATATATATATATATATATATATATATAACTCCAACCTCCAAATCACTGCTACAATATACACTATTGACTTAAAGTTATGAATCCTTAAAAATGAAATTGTATGTATCAATAGTATGTATAAATGTATCAATATCATTTCCTTCACTTCAACAATCACTTCCTTTGCTTCAGCAATTTTAAGATTTCGTATGTTTATATTCTTGGGTTCATAAGATACGGTACAGAAGGTATCTATACCTTGTATAGATAACTGCTTTGGTTTTTCAATGGATAAATAACGTAGTATATTGGTAAAGTGTGATGTTATTGTGAGGCGTAAGCTTATAGCCAGTCTATATAAAATTATATATATATATATATATCAAGGGGCGTTTAATCATTTCCTATTCCGCCTGCTGACGATACCGTTGACGATGCTGATCTGATCCCAATGTCAAGATATCGTAAATTCAAATGGTCTATATTCAGTTTATGCTTTCTTATATACAAACTAATATCGGTAGACGTAGGTGAAGATTAATTAATTACCCTTCTACTCCACCATAATAAGTGAAGGACATCGTGACTGCTGTGCCCCTCAAGTACAACTGGTCCCAGTGTTGATTAGATTCAACTTCTGTCAGGGATAACGGATAAAATGAATGAAACATAAGCAGGTTCACGTGATACCTCGGTTACTTGTATTATGTGACAATTGTTTGTTCTCTTCTATTCCCCCATAAACTATTACGGTACAGTTCCAAACAATACAACGCAGTATTAAAACCACAAATTTTACGTCATATCTCAAGCACGAGAATCTTGCTATATTGCTACATGAGTGTCGATGAAATGATTAGGCGAAATATATCTTCCTCGTGTCTTGGAATCGAACCACTGATCTCTTAGCCGAAAGATCGCCGCTCGGACCACTACCAGTGGTATTTACATATTAATCCTAAATATAGGGTAAAACTAAGTCCAATGCATTATTTGAAATCTCAAAAATTAAGCTAAAATTACCGACTTATACATTGTTAAAAACAACAAAAACCATGAGGATTCTCCGCAGCTCTGACCTGTTGAAGTTGAATCTTGGTTTTTTCGTAATCCTTCAACTTGTTTTTATATTCTCGTCGTTTTATCTGCGGTCTCTCTCTTCGAACGGAACGGTACGTGACGCTGACAGCGCTACAGTAGTGCCCACCCCGTCCAACACTGTCCGAGTTGCTCCCCCTACAGCTACCGTAAAGGTATGTTTGGTTGGGAGCTCTATCACGTTTAAGTTGAATGTAGGCCTCCATCTCTCTATCGATACTTACAGCGCCTGTGTACTAGTGACAGCTGCTATATTATTTGTTAAACACACTTTAACCGATCGAATATTATATATGAATGGAAGAACAAATGTTAGCGGCCTTTAAGACTGACCAAAATTTATTTATCATTCACATAGTGAAGCTTTCCTTGTGCATGCGAAAACTCGTGTTGCAATATTCGTTAGTCTTCAGGGGTTACCATTCCTTTTTTCTCTATTCGTATGTAGGCTACCCCTACCGGCACCGATAATATTGTGCGTTGGTGCGTGTTGATTCCACATAGTCCTAGTTTTTATCTGATAATAATATTATTCAACGAGTCAATTTATTCGTGAATTATACTGAATACTATAGACGTGTAACCAAAGTAAGAACCCACAAATCTATAAAAACGATTGAGTCAAACAAGATGGCAGACATGCAGTAGTTCACAGAATTGTTTATCGGCACAACGTCACGATTATCTGTCGCAACAAACAAAAAAACTGACAGGGAATTACACGTCTGAATCATGAGATGGCGAAACCCGGTCCCGGGTTAGCTCTACACGCGGATTCAAAGTGACACTGGTCCCGACAGGTGGTTCTGGTGGTTCAAATATAAATCAGATTATTTTTATATGGTATATATAAGGACTCGTCATTACAGTCCCACAAATTCGTATCCCGTAGAATATTTATGAAATGAAATTTTATTGGTTTATAGTGTTTAATCCAATTGATTTATAGTTTTTATCCAATTTCATGACTTTAAGCTGAGAACGAAATACTTGAAGACCTCTAACCTATGCACCAACCGGCGAATACATAGAAGTACTGTTCAATAGGAACGCTCGATACTCGATTGTCTCCCGAAGCCTATTATTTCAAACATGTTTTTATTTAATTATTTAATGCCTCTAAAAACACCATCAAAATTTACTATGTGTGTTAATCTTTTCTTAAACTGTACTTAAATAAAAACGAACACCTCTTATGTTAAAATGACATAGTGTATTCTAACTCTAAACTATCTCTCTATTACGTTAAATAAAAACGAACACCTGTTATTTTACAATGATATGATGTATTCTAACTCGAAACTGTCACTGTATTACGTTAAATAAAAACGAACGCCTGTTATGTTTCAATGATATGGTGTATTCTAACTAGAAACTATCACTGCATTACGCTATGAGTTCGAAACAAATTGAATTGTACGAGATAATCATTGGATATTTTATTTAGTCTCTTGAATCAAAACACAAATTAATACAATTAGAAGATATAAATATAATAATGCAGTTACGAAAGATGCTAAAACTGTTTGCGACACCTAAGTTTGCTTGTTTGGCTCTCTCTCCCTCTCCATTTCCCCCTCACCCTCCGTATTACTCAGGTATAAGTTATTACAAAAAACAGTCCATACGCATGTTAGCGCAGAAAAGGGACACAACTGACTTACTATGATATGCAGGTCATCCTTTCTCTAATAGTAGTAAACGCAGTGTACAAGGGTAGGCTGAAAAGTTCGTCGGCTCACCAACAACGAAGCAAGCTAGATCGATGGAACCTTTTATGTAGCCAGGCGGGGTTATTGTGGTGACTTAAGTGCACAGTTGTTTCCAGTGTACTCGCATTTATTCATCATGGGTGCAGTCTTACCTCGTACATACCGTAGCTTCAGACCAAAAGACAGAATTTGGCACCGTGGTGTTATCAAGTGTCCTGCTATGAAAAGTTTGGCCTCAGGGACATCCATGATGATATAGTGGATACATTAGGGGATAATGCCCCTGTATTATCCACATTTGGCTGGCAAACGATAATGAACCAATGATGGCGTCATAAATGCCGTCGAGCATTTTTTCCGTGATCAAGATGTGGGCTTCTATACCCCGGTTATCCAAGCGCTGCAACATCGTTGGACCAAGTGTGTAGAGCGTAAGGGGGACTGTTGAAAAATAGCCACCAAAGAATCTCATTTGGAAAAGGCATCATGGCCGGCCTATGAACTGTTCAGCCTACCTTCGTATGTTGCAATTTCCGACACGATACGACTTAAGGAAAATTACAATAGCAAACAATGTTTACGTAGTATTGTGTATAGCGTATATACACTTTATGGTCTAGAATAGTTTATTCAATTGATTGTTCCCTCACTAGCACACACTGCTAGTTTTCGGCATTAATGTCAGGCAATATTTTGTTTTATTGCGTATTGAATATATTCGGTCAAATACGGGTGTTTTAAAATACCAGCTTGCAAAAACGTTTTTTAAAGGTATACAAGTAACGGAGATGTCAGGTATGCAATTAGAATGGGTACCAGTAAATTCACTGGTGCTTTTTAATGCGACGAAAATAACAGAAAATCGTGTAATGTTGCACATATGAATCACATTAGTTAGTAATAACAACATTAGAATAGCGAGACCAGAACAAGGGCTCTGATGTAAACGTATGCAAAATTCTACATAGCCTAAATGAAGATTTCATCCTGGTTAATTAATCTACAGGTCGAACTGATTAATTACGATCTTCAACGTGAATTAATCATCAACCCCTCCGTAACGAATTATCTTTAACAATATTAATTAATTCGATGCAGTCGATTTTTAAATACCTACAAGTAAGGGCGATTGCAATGCAATGCTGTAATACAACGTGAATGAATGGAATACGAAATATTCCAATTTGAGCAGGATTTCAATAAGTGTGATAAGATATAAATTTGATCGAACAGGTTGAATGAAGCTACATATTCGTTGTATCTCTCTGAAGCATACTGTGGAGTTTTACATATTATAAAGTGTCATGCCCCGATACTTATGGTGACACTTACAATCAATGGGGTTTTGTTATTAGTACGTCAATTTCTCACGCGAAACATCGAATGCCTATTTAAAAATAAATCTTCGACATATGATGGGCGGGGTCTTTAGTCTGCATTTACCTAGCAAATACCGGCTCACATTTTAACTGAACTGGTCGATTAGGAATTTGGTGAACTGCGACATCCTTCATAGTGCAGTGACCTAAATGGTCGATTTATTGGAAGAAATTACAAATTTTGTCCCGTCACGTGTTCGTGCATCGTTGATACAGTGTTCACATTACAGGATGGCTATCCGCCATCCGCCATCATTGTGAATCAGGCGATCGAGACGTGTGGTATAAACACTAACAAGTAATAATTTTCATTCTAAAATCATGCTTTCTCGAAATAACACACTCAACCATGATGTTGAAGGGGGTAGCCAATGTGGTTCTCTGAATAGTTGGAAAGAAATGCATCAGCGGAATAGGTTTTTTCTGTGCATTTCTTTCGAAACACTCAACCATGTAGGTCGATAGGCCTAAACTCATTTTAAAATCTTTCGCATTGTGGTTGAAAGGTCCTATGTCTCTTCTCTTCTCCACCACCAATAATATGACCCTAAAAGTGACGCCAGTTTGTGCGGAAACAAAAATTTCAAAAGGTGTCGAATAAAAATTAATGTAGATGAACACACAGAAAAAATGTCTTTGTCTCCGGTGGAAGCCAAAACAACCACCGCCAAACGACTTGTCTGGTGCTCTCCCGACTCAACTACGAAGGCAGCCCGTATATTTAAGTAGTATTTAACGCGTTTTGAACAAAATGTGAGGAGTGAATATACGTTAGAAAGCCGGGGATGATTTTTTAAGATTAAGATCCGAGACTGTCCTGAGAATATCGCTCGTCACCGACTTCATGCTCTTGACGTCAATGGCGCATATTACGTGCGTGAAAATTGTCTGATCGCATTTTTTGGTCTTGAGAAACTTGTCCCTGATGTAGTCTGCGCAAACTTGAGGATTATCGCCACCTGTAAATCGTACAACAATGTGAATCACCTACGATATCTTCACTCTCGGTAAACATGTTTTTCGTTTTTGTATTGTATTGATTAGTATAGAGCCAATATAACTCAATGAACAACATCGAAATTCCCGCCCAGCCTACATCACTAATGCAAATGTTAAATTTCAATAATATGCGACTTCATACTCGTTTCACTCGAGTACTTATAATTCGATTATAATTTAGAAATATAGGTTTCAAAAAGAGGGTGGGTTAAAATCGATAATCTAAAGGTTAAGAGTCACTCGTAATCAGCAATGCAATTGTGGCTTCGTTCGCGATTATCAATCGATGAAGCTTCACGCACCTTTAAAATCGGGAAAGCACGAGCGCAGACTGCGTCTTGGTAACATCTTGCGGAACAGGTCCCACTTATTCAGGAAAAGAATGAAGTCAGTGCGCTCGAGGAAGACGTTATGTGTCACCGACCGAAATGTTTCGAGGCTGTCCTCCAGGCTGTTCTGTGTAAAGGTCACATGATCGATAAAAATACAACGTGATTCCATTTGTATAATAATTAGGCTGCAGTGTATGGGGTGGGACGGAATTACAAGAGCGATTCAATGAAATCAGCCAGTTAAGTGGATTTTATTATGGTGTAAAATCGATGTAAATACAGTACAATGCCACAAATGGCACGTTGAAAAGTCGATTCTAGTGGTCACGTGAGATTTTCGTCGTTCATCGCTTATAGTACACGCCAACAAACGACTGTTTCATCGGAAGATATAAACGAACGTTCATACGAGAATAACAAGGCGTCGAAAATTGCGTCAGTTGTTTGACTAAATGGCGTAGTGCATTCCTGGGAAGGCGAATATCTTCGAAATTACCGGTATTTTTTCGATACGTTAAACAAAATTAGCACGGTGAATCGCCCTTCCTCTCGAGGTTATGAAACGTCTAAGCGGAAAAGCATTACTGCAAAGAAAGTACCTTCTAAAAGATGTTTTGCCATGATTCGGCTTACTATGTCCTGTGTCAATTTTTACCCTACGGAGATCGGTATATATATCTAATGTTGTTATATACATCGGAACTGGCGTTAGTTTCATATTTACGCACTTTCATGCCAATGACTACATTACTACTCTTATTCATATTATTGGCAGTAAATATGGGGCATTAGGTTTGTTAATTTTTATCAAGTATTTGAATAGTATCAAGAATGCCTGAAGCCTATTGCTCGACTATTCCTAGCGCAAGACATTGCTAGTAATATACACCGTTTATCGAGGATTTGTTATAAACTGTATTAACATATTTGTGGGTTTGACTGTAGCTGATTGGAGTGGATTGCGATGACTTTGATTGGCCTGGATTTGAGTACTTGTGGATTGGATTAGGCGCGAATAATTCAATATAGCTGATTGCATGGATCGAATTTCATTCGAGTGGATTGCATTGGATGGGAATGACCGACTGACTGACCGTAGTAAGGTCCTCGTCAATTTTTTCATCGTATCCGCTCAGAGACACGAGAAACAGCACGGCTGCAACGCCCTCGAAGAAATGAATCCATTTGTTTCGCTGACTCCTCTGCCCCGCGACGTCGATAATCCTGTAACGAGGTCGGATTTTTCGCATCAATATCAACAATGCCATTCATTCTGCTCGTAGGGACTTGCGGAAGCGAGTTAAGTGGCGCTACATATGCAAACATATGCTACATATGATAGCACGTATGTACGATTGATGGGAGTCACTATTACACAATGACTGTCGAAGACATCCACGGAGTTGATAGAGTGTTATAAACGACCAGAAATGCGGTATAATAACTTATTTAATTATGATGCATTACATAACACGATGCTTACGTCTGGGGGTGATTGTCGGCGATCGATGAAACTCGATAAACGCGATATTTACAATGAGCAAGACGCGTGTCGAATTATTGCTGACGTATCATATAACGGTATTTATTGATGTTCAACGTGTTATTGCGATACTCCGCAACTCCGCTTCAACTCCGCTTTACTCTTTAATGCTCTCCCTCTTGATATCAAAACATCTCCCACTCTCAACATTTTCAGGTCTAAACTCAAAACTCTCCTCTTCGCCCGTGCTTAAACATAGACTTACTGAATAGTTCATTGGTTTTTCTTAGTTCACATAGTGTTACATATTTACATGTAATTATTCATAATTCAAAGTAGTCATCACCGTAAGTGTGTATATATTGTACAAGTTTATTCAAGTGTAAAACCACCACTAGGCATTGCAGTACTCCCGAAAATGCACATAACTTCAATAGTTTATGTCGTCGACATCATCTTGTCATTATTGATCAAGGGATAATACGGCACTCTAAATAAAGCTTTATTATTATTATTATTATTATTATTATTATTTTATTATTATTATTATTATTATTATTATTGATACTGATTTATACATTAAAAAAAACCTGCAAATGGAATTGTTGAGAGAGAATACATGTTCCTGTACGGATAGAGTTGGCCGGCGAATGGCTAGGACATCGTCAATGCTCGGCACGTAGTCCGCACTCGCGATCTTTTCAATTCTCGAGAGAAAACTGTATGAGGCGAATTAATTAATCTTTTGGCTTTCTTCCTACGTTGATGGCGTTTACCTCGATTTGTATGTATAACATGTCACTAAATAAGTAATGATCCGGGAGGTAATTTACAGAATAACCTAAAATACCTCAATAATTACCAGTAAAATTTGAAAGGATATGCTAAGAATATAGGGAATATTCTAGATAGACGTACAAATATACTTGACTTGAAAGACGGATCGTAACGTTAACGGGCGGGTAGATTGCGGTTTATGGATTACAGAGGAATACACCCGAATTCGTGACTTTTAGAGTTCCGACACAAGGACTTGCAAAGGGCGGATATGGTCGTCCACTAACTGTGCAAAAACTTCCTCTCGTTGTGTTACAGTAAGACACTATCTAGGATAAAGGGGGCAGCTGGTGTAGTGGTTAGAGCGTTTGACGTTGAATCCAGGGGTCCCTGGTTCAAATCCAGCTCTGACCAGTGGTGTTTTTCGCCAACTATGGCGTTTTTTCGGGCTGAAAACGCTTTAAACCCCATTGCCCATGGTGGTCTGGGTAGCCCTTGCACTGTGGTTCTGTTTGGGCTCTTTCCCTCTCACCTTTGCCGTGCTTCAGATGCTCTATATGTGTTCTCTATGTCGCTTACCTCCCCGCTATGTCATCATCTCATTGTAAATGAACATGAACCTATCATAGACTTAGCGGAGTGTAGTTCATGTGTAGACATTTAGAACCAGTGGCGTGAATGGAGATAGGTCAATTGTCTGCCCAGACTCGGTGGGTTTTTCACACTAGGTGTTTTTCCCCCACCCCATATATAAGTGAGGCTAATCGGATTGTCGTGGTAACCACATTAATAGGCTAGCATTGTAAAGGGCCTATGATGGCCTATCACGACGATTACTTCGGTAATCAGCCTATAAATACATACATACAGACCATCTAGGATAAAGAAGAAAAATATTTGCAACGAATAGCAAAACGGTAATGGGTAAAAATTGTATTAAAAGCAGGCATATTAAGTAAATCAACAACTTCGACGCACTCGATAAATTTTTTGAGTGTTATCCATTCGTATTATGTATTGCGATTTACCCCTGGAGGGAAATGAGAGGTCACTCAACACTTGTTATGGAATCGCTTCGCGATGTTCCAGGCGTAAAATAATGATTTAATAACGCCCCAACGAGAATTATATTGATTACTTACTAGTCTTCGGCTTGGGCGAGGCGATTGTCTCCCATGAACTCATCGCGACGGCGGTAACATGTCTGAAAGCCAACGTCAGACCACAACCGCAACAACAACTTTCTATCCGGACGCGCCTTTTGCGTTTCCGGCTTCAACGTAGAAGTTTCCGGGTTGTTCAGGTTGACGGGCTGCATTTTCGCGCAAAGTTCTCGCGTCGGACTCGCGTCTGGAGAACTGGAAGTGAGTAATGACGTCATCGATACACGCGGATACTTCTTACAGAATTCGTCGAGCTGAAAAAAGCACGTGAACTTTACAGTAGATACGGTTTTTCGTTACAATTGCCCATTATATTCGTCCTAGAGATAATTTCTAACTAATTCTATTTTTCTATTCATTTAATGACTACGATCGAGCGGATGGACGGACGGACGAACTACCTCGTATATGTGGATAATTGTACTCCGACAAAATGTTTGGAAAAATCTTTTAAATGTAACAGCCATGCTTCAACACTGCCCATGAACCATTTTTGAATCTCTTATATCTTGAGTAAATTGCCTCGTCGCCTTTGGTAACCATTACCTGGCAAACTTAAAGTGAAACTTAGCGAAAAACACCACCCGTGAAAATAAAACAATGATGTCAATTTATTCAAAGTCAAATCGGCATCTTTAGAAAAGAGAATATATTCCGCAACTTTAACTTAAGAACATTAAACCAATACAATGTATAAAAATGGCGGTGAAATTGGCATCGAAAAGTACTGCCTGAAGAATTAATGCCCCTAATGTAAGGTAAACTCTGTTAGGATCATTATTAAATACATGGAATACATATCAGCCGACAAATCTTAAATCTATCTGTCCATGTTACTATTATAATTACTGATATTTAAATACAGATTCAAAGAAACGAAACACTAGGAATACTGGAAATGAGGACATTGATAAGCTCTGTTGGGAATGGTTCAAAGATGCGACGGCACGTCAAGTACCCGTCACAGGCCCACTGCTGCACAGAAAGCGCTCATGTTCGCCAAGGATTTAGCCGTAAAGGCGGGAAAGTTAAAGAAAGTAACGAAACAAAGAAAATTGACGGAATTTTTTAAACTTTATTAACATTCTAGATGTACTGTACAATCCATCTTTAATTAACTTTTATTTTCATTTTCATGTAAATTTTACCGAAATTACGTAATAAAACAGTTGGGATATAAATCCGAGTTAAAATCTATTATAATTATAATACAGTATTAGCATAATATGTACGCGTAACGAACGGGAAAAATACGTATCCCAATTTCTATTGAGCGACCACCTGTATTAAGCGACCGGTCCCACAGGTTTCACTGTAAAAAAAATTGATTTGTATTCGGGCTTAATGGCTCTTTATAATTTAAACCCACTTCGAAGAGAGGCAATATAACTTATAAGAACGTAGATTTTGCATACGCAGTCAGTATTAGAATGAAATATCCGCAAACACACCGTATACGCGAGTTGATGAAGAGCAACAATTGAAGAAACACTTCGTAAACCAGTGTAAGATATTACACGTATATCCTGTGAATCGTCACGCGGTACCCATGAGTACGGGATGATGAGGATGAGGATGATGAGGATGATGATTTACATATAAAAGCGTAGGAAGGAAGTAGCCGTGTTTAAATAAGCTATCGTCGCTAAGAATAATGCCCGCTATAGCCAGCGAGCTTTTCGCGTGCGTAGCTAGCGGGCGCCAAATGATAAATTAGTTGTATCAGGAAGAGAAATCGATATTAGGTCTGTCACCACCGCGTGGCGAACGACGCATATCGCAGATTACACGAACGTCTCCGAACCAAACAACAAAAATGAACGTTTTGTCACGGACAACGTCACCGCATTTCGACATAAAACTTACAAAACACAGCGTGTATAAGACAATGTGCCACTATCGGTTGTTTTTCTTTATTTTGCGAAAGAGTCAGTCCGTTCCTCTAATCCGAATTCAACCCCATTTAAGCCATCCATCGCTTAACAAGTCCTTTCACTATTTCAACCAATCATCGACCGATTTATCTATCTACCTACTTATGTAATAATGATAAATAATCATCTTTGCGGCATTTATATACAGCGCACATTATTAACATCGTGCCCGCCCAAACTAAATCACTATTATAATTATGTTACAGTTGAAAATACAGGGTGGGCCAGAAAAAAAAGAGCAGCGTGTTTCACATGTATATTTCCTACATTTTTTCTACCAATACATTTCTAAATTCACACGTATATTTTGCTAATGTATTTGTTTACTTACTCACACACTCACTCATTTACTTACTTACTCACTCACTCACTCACTTACTCACTCATTCATTCACTCACTTACTTACTCACTTACTTACTTAATTAATTACTTACTTATTTACTCACTCACTTATTTACTCACTCACTCACTTACTTATTTACTCACTCACTCACTCACTCACTTACTTACTTAATTAATTACTTACTTATTTACTCACTCACTTATTTACTCACTCACCCACTTACTCACTTATTTACTCACTCACTCACTCACTTACTTATTTACTCACTCACTCACTCACTCACTTACTTACCCTTTTACTTACTCACTCACTCACTCACTTACTTACTTTTTTACTTACTCACTCACTCACTTACTTACTTTTTTACTTACTCACTCACTCACTCACTTAGTAGCTAGCTCGCTCCTTAATTCGTTCGTTCGTTTATTGATTGATTGATTTTTATTTAATATTTA
>WURV02200297.1:0-11685 GCA_011762755.2 Epimenia babai
CCCGCCTGCTTCCGGGGTCCATCCCCTGGAACGAACCCCGATGAAGGAAGCGCGACAGATCCCAGCGAGGAACACCGGCATGCAGGATGGCCCCGAAGGCCGCCCGACCCGCTGCCCGGCCCCGGAGATCGAGCGGGCCCGGCAGGGCGACGCCCAGGCCTTCGACCGCCTGCTCCGCCCGATGCTGGGCCGCCTGCTGGCCCTGGCCCGCCGCATCGCACCCAACCCCTCGTTGGCCGAGGAGCCCGTTCAGGAAACCCTGATCCGCGCTCATCGCGGGCTGCCGGGCTTCCGCGGCGAGGGCAGCTTCCGCTCCTGGCTCTTCGGGATCCTGTACCGACTGGCGGCCTCTCCCTCGCGCTACACGACGATCCATGAGGCAGGTCGGAGCGAGCTCGACCTCGAGTTCCCCGACGGCCTCGATCGCGATCCCTTCAACAAGGTCTCGGCCAAGGACCTGCTGCACCGGGTCGAGGCGGCGATGGAGCGCCTGCCCCTGCGGCAGAAGACGGCCCTGCACCTTCACAGCGTCGAGGGATGGGCCCATGCCGAGATCGCCCGGGTGCTGGAGATCACCGAAGGCTCGAGCCGCAATGCCGTGATGCAGGCGAGACGCAGGCTGCGCGAACGACTGGGGGACCTGCTGTGAACGAGTTCCAACCAGCGAACGAGGAACAGGACCGCGCCCTCGACGCCCTAATCGCCTCGAGCACCGACACCTCCTGCGACGAGGCCCAGGCAGACCGCCTGCTGTCCCTCCTGGACGAGGCACCGCGGTCCCGACCCGCGCCGCAGGAAGCACCCCTCTGGCTCCCGATGCTCGCCGCCCTGCTGCTGGCAGGCCTTCTGCTCTGGGCCATGACCTCGCTGCCGATCGGCAAGGGCCGACAGGGCTCGCCGCAGGCCCTCCCGATCGCCGTACCCGAGGTCGGGAACGAAGCGCATCGCAAGAGCAGGACGGAAGAAGCGAGCCCCGATCCGAGCCTCCCGACCCCGGACGAGGCCGTGCCGGTCGCGACCTTCAGCCGCAATGCCGTCCCGGTCCGCGGAGGTCGCCTGGCCCGCCCTCGGATCCCGCCCGGCCCCGAGGCACTGCATCGGGCCTGGTTGGGGGACTGGGTCCCCGGCATGACCCGCGCGCAGCTGAGCCGCCAGTACGAGAGCCTCGTCCGGCGCATGCTCCCGAGTCCGCAGGTCCAGCTCCGGACCGAGCCCTCCGCCCCGATCCTCTCGACCGGAGAGTCCCTGTTCCAGGCTCTCGAAGCTCAGCGGGTGCCCGGCCTCGCGAGCCGGGTCGACCTCGCCCTGGCCCGGGCCGGCACGATCTGGACCCTGGCCGGGATCCGTCGCGGCGAACTGCCCCGGAGCCGGCTCGAAGGACCGACCCGTCTGCTGCTGGCCTCGCGGGGGAGCTTCCGCCGCAGCCTTCTCGAGGTCTTCGGGCACTCGGGTCTGCGATGGTCGCAGCTCTTCTCGGACCAATCGCTGCTGCGCCGGCCGCAGCGCGCGGCCCTGTTGGCCGCGCTGGGCGAGAGCTGGGCCGCCCGCCGGATCGCCCGGGGCCCGATCGCCGTGCAGGAGCACTGTGCCCAACAGGCCCTGCTCTCCGGGCAGGGTCGCGGCACCGACTTCCTGATCGAACTGCTGGTCCGCGGCCATCGCTCGCGACCCGACCAGGACAGTGAACGCCTCGCCTGGGGTGCTCGCTGGAAGAGCCAGGACTGGAGGGCCGTGCTCCTGTCCCTCCGTGCCCGCGTGGGCCGCACGGCATCAAGGCCCGAACGCGCCTTCCTCGAGGCCCTGCGTGAGCACTGGATGACCGACATCTAGCCCCATCGATTCATGAGGCGCAGTGCGAAAGGCCGGAGACCCGGTCGTGTTGTGGCTTGGCGACCGAGGCTCCCGTAGGCGACCTGTCGGGTCGTCGAGGAAAGCCGAGAGAGCCAAGTCGCGAGACGACGGGTGGATACGGACTTGCAGCCGTCGACTCATGAATCGATCGGGCTAGCCTCCTGCGCTCATCCGGGGCCCGGTCGAACGGAGTTCGAACGGGCCTCGCCGCAGGAGGACGTCGGCGATCGGCGTCCCGAACCGAGGCCACGACGAGGAGGGATCATGGGCAAGCGCATCGACTGGTACTACCACCGCTCCGGCTGAACGAGCTGCAAGCGGGCCGACGCCGCCCTCGAGGCGGCCGGCTCGACGGTCCGTGAGACCGTCAAGGCCAACAAGGAGCGCATCGATGCCGAGGGCGCGTACGAACTCGCCCTGCAGCAGAGCAAGGTCATCGTGGCCCGCGGCAAGAAGGTCCTCGAGTTCCGGATCCGGGCCGGTGCGGTCCGGGACGCCGAAGGAGAGGACGGCAGCGAGGCCCTGCGCAAGGGCATCGTCGGCCCATCGGGCAACCTGAGGGCTCCGGCGCTGCGGGTCGGGAAGACCCTGTACGTCGGCTTCCATCCGGAACTGTACGAAGGCTTCTGAACGTGGACCTCTGATCGGGGAAGGAGCGGGAGGATCGGGGAGGCTGCCTCGTCTGCGGGCCGCTCTCGAATCCAGGAGGTCCCTCTGCTCCTCCCGCTCGTCCTCGTCCCGTTCCTCCCTCCTGCACAGGAGCGGCTTCTCTGGACCGAGAAGACAGTGCGCCTCTGCCGGAGACGTCTCCGAGGCTTCCCAGCTCCGTCGACTCCTCCGTTTGCGCACGAAGTGAGGCTCCTTCCGACCAGGGGGATTCGCATTCGAGAGGTTTCAGCCCTCTAGGTCCGAGAGCTTGGCTCCGAAGTCGATGTGGTGCACCTTGCCCTCGAGCAGCAGGGCGGGGACCGACTCGATGCCATGGGCCTTGGCTTCGGGAAGGCGATCCTTGTCGGTGCCCAGATGGACGAACTCGATGTCGTACCGCTTGGGGTCCAGCGAACGGGCGACATGCTCGGCTGCCTGGCAGACGGAGCAACCGGCGTGGTAGTAGATGGCTTGCTTCATCGGAGCTTCCTCTCGGGTTCCGGTGTCCATGGGGAACGAACAGGCCACTCTCTACGATGCTTCGCCAAATAGGTTTCGGGTCGATACCAAAAGTCCCGACTTGTCATGAAGGCTGCCATGGCTTGGGATGTGGCCGTGGACCCGCTGACTGCCTACGACCTGTTGGAGAGGATCGCCAATCTCCTTCGACACGAGGAACGCATCCTGGGCAGCGAGTACGGGTTCCAGTCGACCCATCTGCATGCCCTCCGCTACCTGGCTCGCTGCAATCGGTACTCGGACACCCCGAGTGCTGTTGCCGACTACCTCGGTCTGACCAAGGGAACCGCTTCGCAGAGCCTCAAGATGCTCCAGGACAAGGGATACCTGGAGTCCAAGGGGGATCCCGAGGACCGACGCAAGATCCATCTGCGGCCTTCGGCCCGTGGGCGACGCCTCCTCAAGCGACTCCTGCCGCCCAGCCTCCTGGCAGACGCCGTCCCCCACGTTCCCGCCGAGCTCGAGCTCTCCGAGGTCCTCCAGGACCTCCTCCTCCGCATGCAACGCTGCCGAGGCTCCGTACGTTTCGGGACCTGTATGCAGTGCGGCTTCTTCCGGACGCTGGGGCCGCAGGACTACCAGTGCGGCCTGACCCACGAGCCCCTGAGCGCCGAGGACGCGACCAAGATCTGTCGGGAGTTCGAGGAGCCCGCGGAGCAGTGCTGATCGCTCGGGGCTGGGGGGGGCAGGTCGGTCGTCCTGCCCTCGGACTCAGGAGTCCTGTGCCTCGCGGATCGCCTCCGGGGGGCCGACGGCGATCAGGGTCTCGGGCATGAAGGTGATCTGGACCGGTACGATCCTGGAGCCGGGGAAGAGGCGCTTCATCCGCCCCTTGCGGAGCAGGCGCAGGCATTCCTGCTCGACGCCCATGCGGTAGCCGCCGCGACCGTGGTCGTAGCAGATCAGCTTGGAGACGCCCATCATCAGCGGCTGAGGCAGCCAGGTGACGAAGGGCAGTCGCATGTGGAATTCGAAGGGGTAGAGCCGGTTCGGGGTCGTCACGAACCAGGTCTTGCCGACCCGTTGGATCTCCTTGGCCATGGCCACCTGATGCTTCCAGGAGGGCAGGTGCTCGATGACCGCGTTGCTGTAGACGAGATCGAAGCTCTTGCCCTCGAAGGGAAGCCGGGTCGCATCACCCTCGACCGTCGTGACCTCGGGGAAGCGCTCCTCGATCCTGCGCAGGTGCTGCGGATCGAGGTTGAGGACCGTCAGGTTCTGCTTCCAGGGATGCGTGTCGAGGATCTGTTGGCTGCGATCATCGACCTGGCCCCCGACGTCGAGGATCCTCGTTTCCGGCCCGATCTCGAAGAGTTCGCGCAGGATCTCCTGCTTGCGGTGGCGGGAGCGGGTCGAGAGGCCGGAGAAGAGTTTGCGGTTCAGCATTGGGCGTGGGGGAGTCTACCCCCCACAGCCCGCTCAGCACTTCGAAGAACCACGCGGCTTGGTCCGGGCCCTCGGGCCCCTGCCATGCCCATGGTCGGCCGCTACCTGGTGAACAGCGTGAAGCCTAGTCCCCGCGACGAGGAGAGCCCCAAGGCACCGGCCTTGTCGAGGCAGACCCACTGCGCGTAGAGCGAGAGCTTGTCGAAACCCGATCCGCTCGGCAGCGGGATCGGTGCCGAGGCCCCGCCCTTGGCATCGGTGGCGACCGGCAGCAGCATCGCGCCCGGGGCGGTCAGGTCCACGTTGAGGTGGAGGCCCGAGGCCGAGGCGCTGCCCGACCTGGTCGACAGCAGCAGGACACCGGCCGAGCTCGGAGCTCCGTGGCGCAGGTCGAGCTTGAACGAGGCATTGCCGAGGAAGGGGGCGCCGAAGCCATGCGACTCGGGCGAGGTCCCGCCTGTGCCCGGCGTGCTCTTGCCGTAGATCCGGGAGGTCGCGGCGGGCTTGAGGATGTAGAGCCCGCTGATGCGATCGGTCACGTAGACGTGCCCGCTGTCCGTGAAGTTGAAGACGCCCCAGTTGCCGTTGTAGCCCGTGGAGGTCCCCGACCAGGTGTCGAAGGAGCTGACGAGGACCGGCTTCTTGGGGTCGGAGAGGTCCCAGCTCTGGTAGCCCTCGGTGTAGTACGAGGCGTGGAGGATGCGGTCGGCGATCGTGACGTTGTGGGGGATGGCCGTATTGGGACCGGCGCGCAGCTCCGAGACCTTGACCGGCTTCTTGGGGTCGCGGATGTCGAAGACCGCGATCGGGCCGTTGGCCGACTCGTTGGTCGTCGCGCAGTAGGCGTTGTCGAAGGTCGGCCAAGTGTTGTGGCAGTATCGTTTACCTGGGGCCTCGATTGCACCCAGCTGCTTGATCGTCGGCAGTTTGCTGACGTCGAGGATTCGGTACCGGTTGCCGTAGATGTCGGCCACGTGGGCCATGCCGTCCTGGATCGCGGCGTCGTGGACGTACGGCGATCGATAGGTCGCGATGTGCTTGGGATGGACCGGATCCTTGAGGTCGAGGATCAGCATCCCCTTGTTGGTCCCGCAGAGGTAGGCATGCCCGCGCTGGAAGTCCATCGCGATGTTGTGGCAGTTGCGGTAGAGGCTCGTGCCCCGCTTCTTGACGAGCTTGGGCTTGTCCGGGTCCTTGAGGTCGATGATTCAGACGCCCTCGTAGCGGGCCTCGGTGGTCACGTAGGCGTAGTGCTTCCAGACCTTGATGTCCCGCCAGGGGGAGGTTCGCCCCTTCGAGAAGCCCCGCTCGACCGGCTTCTTGGGGTTGGAGCAGTCCAGTACCGAGAAGCCCGTCGTCAGACAGACCAGCGCATACTCCTTGCCATTTGGGGCGATGTAGCCCCAGACGTCGTTGTAGGCGAAGCCGGACTTGGTCCAGCGCCCGAGGAGCTGGCAGTTCTTGCCCTGGGCTTCGGCGCTGCTGGAGCTGAGGGAGAGAGTGGCTGCGAACAGGGAGAGGGCCAGCAGGGGGCCTTTCGCGATACGGCTAGGCATCGTGGATCACCAGAGAGGACGGCCTGGAGAGCACGGGAGACCGTGCGGGAGAATTGCAGGAAGACCGAGGTCGCGGGAATCGGAGGCTGGGAAGAAGGAAGAGGGAGGAAGGAGGAGGACGACGGGCTGCGGGATGGGGTCCCGCAGCCCAGGCGCGGTTCAGTTCTTGAACAGCTCGAAGCGCATGCCCCGCGTCGACGAGAAGCCAGCCACGCCGGCGGCGTCGAGCACGAACTGCTGCGCGTAGAGCTGGACCCCGTCGAGCGCGGTGTCGTTGGGCAGCGGGATGCCCTGGACATGGTCGCCCTTGGCATCGGTCACGGCCGTGAACACGAAGGGGGCCTTGGCCAGGTCGATGTTGATGTGCAGGCCGCCGACGTTGAGCGCCGCCGAACCGGCCGAGAGGAAGCAGACGTAGGGGCTCGAGGCCTTGGCCTCGCGGATCCCGATGCCGAAGCTGCTGTTGCCGAGCCAGGCCGCCCCGAAGTTGTGGATCTCGGGAGCCTTGCCGCCGGTCCCCGCCGTGGCCTTGCCGTAGAAGGACGGTGCGGCCTTGGCCTCGATGACGTGCAGGCCGCGGCTGATGTCGCTGATGTAGATCCGGCCCGAGTCGGTGTACGGGAAGACGCCCCAGGCGCCCTTGAAGCCCCGCGAGGTCCCGGGCCAGGTGTCGTACCAGCCGACGGCCACGGGCTTCTTGGGGTTGCTGAGATCGACGATCTCGAGGCCCTCGGTGTAGTGGGCGATGTAGGCGATGCGGTTGGAGATGATCGCGTTGTGGATGATCGCGCTGCCGGCCGAGCTGTTGTGGCTCTTGGGGTGGTACCAGGACAGGAACTTCAGGTCCTTGGGGTTGCTGCAGTCGTAGACGCCCAGGCCACCGCCGGGCTGCTCGTCCGAGGTGACGCAGATCTTGTTGTCGTCACTCGGCCAGTTGTTGTGGGTGAAGCGATGCCGTGTCGTGATCGAGTCGAGCCGGACCGGCCTGGCGGGGTTGTTGACGTCGAAGATCGCGTACTGTCCCCGGTAGATCTCGCCGGTGTGGGCCAGGCCGTCGTGGATGGCCAGGTCATGGATGTAGATCCGCCCAAGGTCGCCGATCACCGTCGGCGCGAAGGGCTTGGTCTTGACGTCGAGGATCTTGGTCGAGGAAGTCGTCGAGCCCCCGATGCCGCAGACGTAGGCATGCCCGCGCTGGAAGTCCATCGCGATGTTGTGGGCCTGCCGCCAGGAGTTGGTGCCCGAGGCGAAGAGCGTACCCTTGTAGGCGGGCTTGGCCGGGTTGGCGAGGTCGACGATCTGCAGGCCGGCACCACCCTCGGTGACGATGTAGCAGGTCGATCCGTAGACCTTCATGTCCCGCCAGATGCTGCGCGGCCCGCTGACGTAGCCGACCTGCTTGGGCGTCGTCCCCGAGCAGTCGTAGAAGTAGGTCCCGTAGTAGTAGCCGAGGATCGCGTACTCCTTGCCGTCTGGAGCGACGTAGCCCCAGATGTCGTTGCAGGAGCGGGTGCCGGGATCGACCGACCCGACCAGCTTGCAGTTCTTGGAGGACTGGGCTTGGACGGAGCCCTGGAGGAGAGGAGACGCGACCAGGGCGAGCCCGGCTACGAACGGAGCGAGAGGCGACTGCATGTGCACCCCGAGAGGATATGTAGTGGACAGGGGTTGGGGCAGACCGGAAGGCCCAGAGCCTATCCGATCCCTCCGCTCACGTCCGGGGGGTGATGGGGCCGGTACCGACCATCGGATCGGGATCCTGGCCCCTTGCCTGCGAGGGGCGCAATCCGAGGAGCGCTCTTGGGCGGATCCCCTGGCTCAGCGGCGATCGCGGGAGGGGCGTCGATCCCCGCCACGGGACCTGCCGCTGGAGGACGAACCACCCCGCGAGCCCCCGCGTCCGCGTGAAGACCGGTCCTCCTCGTTCCAGGAGGATCCTCCCCTTCCGTGCGAGATCTCGACCCCGCTGATGTCGAGCTTGCCCTTGGCGACCATGGCCTGGAAGTCGCGCATGGCCCGCTGGGTCACGAAGGTGATGGCCTCCCCCTTGGCGCCGGCCCGCCCGGTGCGCCCGATGCGGTGCAGGTAGCGCTCGAGGTTGCGAGGAAGGGAGTAGTTGACGACGTGGCTGACGTGCCGCACGTCGAGGCCGCGGGCCGCGACGTCGGTCGCGATCAGGGCCCTGTACTCGCCGTCCCGGAAGCGTTGCATGATCCGCGTGCGGATGCTCTGGTCGTACCCACCATGCAGTGGCGAGATGCCGTAGGGCTTGTTGCGGAGCTTGCGGTAGAGGTCGTCGACCTCGTTGCGGCTGTCGCAGAAGACCAGGTAGATATGGTCCGGGTTGGAGTCGAGGATCCGCTCGAGGGCGCGGGGCCGCTCGTCGTAGCGCACCTCGAGGTAACGCTGGAGGATGGAGCCCGCGGCCTTGTCCCGGCTCTCGACGCCGATCGCGATCGGCTCGTTCATGTACTTCTCGGCGATTTCGAGGATCGGATCCGGGAAGGTGGCCGAGAAGAGCAGGGTCTGCCGCTCCTTGGGCGTGGCATCGAGGATGGCCGTGACGTCGTCGAGGAAGCCGATCTCGAGCATCTCGTCGGCTTCGTCGAGGACGACGCACTCGACCCAGCCGAGCGAGAGCCACTTCTGCTGGACCAGGTCGAGGACGCGGCCTGGAGTGCCGACCAGGACCTGGCAGCCGCGCTGCAGCTCCTTGATCTGCTCCTTCATCGACTCGCCACCGACGACGAGGACGGTGCGCAGCTCCTTGTAGACGGTCAGGTCCTGGAAGACCTCGTGGACCTGCTGGGCCAGCTCCCGGGTGGGGCAGAGGACCAGGCCGAGGACCGAGACCCGGTCCTCGTCGAGTCGGTCCAGCATCGGGGCCCCGAAGGCCACGGTCTTGCCCGAGCCGGTCGCGGCCTTCCCGAGCACGTCCTTGCCTCCCAGGATCTGGGGGATGGCCAGACCCTGGATCTCGGTCGGTCGGACGAAGCCCTTGTCGTCGACGGCATCGAGCAGATCGTCGGACAGCTTCATCTCCTCGAAGAGCTCGGCGGCGACGAGGCCGGGGGTCTCCCGGAGCTCGAAGGCGGAGCGGGGGCGGCGGGGTTTCGACGACTTCTTGCGGCTCGAGGCCGACCTTTGGCGGCTGGTGATCGGGGCATCCTCCGGATCGGGGGCTCTGGGGGCCGCAGCGGCGTCGGCTGGCCTCGCCATGCGGGAAAACGCGGGAGGAGGATAGCCAGGGGGCCCCGGACCAGGAAGCGAGGAGCTGGAGCTTTGCTTGCCCCGGGCCTGGCCGGTGGCTAGCCTCTCTGCCCCATTCTTTCGGGCTCCGAACCGGCAGCAGGTGGAAGGTCGCCCCCCGGCGGCTCGCCTCGTGTCCGGCGATGGATCCCCCAGAGACCCACGGATGGGGCCCCCTCAGGGGACCCAAGGAGTCGAATCATGACGATCGGAATCCTCGGCAAGAAGCTGGGTATGACCCAGATCTTCCGCGAGGACGGGGAGGTCATCCCCGTCACGGTGCTCGAGGCCGGCCCCTGCCGCGTGCTGCAGGTCAAGGTCAAGGACGTCCACGAGCTTCCGGAGGAGCATCGCAAGGCCTTCCGGAACCGTGGCAAGAAGAAGGGCAAGGCCGAGCGCCTCCGTCGCGCGGATGGCTACTATGCCGTGCAGCTGGGCTTCGAGGCCCGCAAGGCCAAGCGGGCGCTCAAGCCCCAGGCCGGCCACGCGGCCAAGGCCGGCGTCGAGGGCGGCGGCGACTACTACTACGTCCGCGAGATCCGCCACGAGAAGCTCCCCGAGATCCAGCAGGGTCAGGACATCACGGTCGAGGCCCTCGAGGGTCTCGAGAAGGTCGACGTCACCGGCATCACCAAGGGCCGTGGCTGGGCCGGCACGATCAAGCGCTGGAACTTCGCGCGCCAGCCGATGAGCCACGGCACCAAGAAGTGCCACCGCCACCTGGGCGGCACCGGCCGGACCTACTCGACGGCCAAGGGCATCCCCAAGGGCAAGAAGTACTCGGGCCACTACGGTGTCGAGCGTGTGACGATCCAGAACCTGGAGCTTGTCGGCGTCGACAAGGAGCGCAACCTGCTGCTCGTCCGTGGGGCCGTCCCCGGTCACAACGACGGCTACCTGATGGTCCGTCAGGCCAAGAAGCACGCCCCCAAGGGCTAGTCCGCACCCGAGAACGAAGGAGAAGCACCATGGCCAAGTCCCGAGTCAAGGGTGGCGGCGTCACCCACGGTCGTCCCAAGCGCAAGATGCTCGGCAAGGGTTGCAGCAGCAAGAACAAGAAGGCTGCGGCCGCGATGCCCAAGCGCGTGCACATCAAGTTCCCCAAGGTGAAGTGATCCGATCGCCGCGCCGGTCGAGGTCCTGATCGTCGGGGCCGGGGCGGCCGGCCTGGTCGCGGCTCGCGAAGCCGCGGCGTCGGGTGCCCGCACGCTCTGCCTGGAGAAGGGGGACCGACCCGGTCTCAAGATCCTGATCTCCGGCGGCGGGCACTGCAACGTCACCACCACGCTCGGCCCACGCGAGGCCGAGCCGCTCTTCGGCAGCGAGGGCCGGTCGCTTCCTGCGCAGGGGACTGCGCGCGACCCCTCCTCGCGAGATCCGTCGATGGCTCCACGAGGCCGGGGTTCCGACCGTCGAGGAGGAGTACGACAAGGTCTGGCCTGCCAGCAAGCGTGCGGGCGATGTCGTCGAGGTCCTCCGCGACCGCCTCGAGGAGGCCGGCGCCGAGCTCCGGCTCGAGACCCCGGTGCTCGGGATCCGATCCGTGCCCAAAGGTTGGGAGGTCGGCACTCCCGAGGGGCCGATCGAGACGCGGCGCCTGGTCCTGGCTCTCGGGGGCTGCAGCTATCCGGGCACCGGCACGGTCGGCGAGGGCTATGACTGGCTGCGCGGACTCGGGCTCGAGATCGTCGAGCCGCGACTGGCCCTGGCGCCGTTGAGATGCCCTCTGCCCTGGGTCGCCGAGCTCAGTGGTCTGACCCTGTACGAGGTCGAGTGCCAGCTGCGCGAGCGCGGGGGGCGGATCGTCCGGCGCCGGCGGCGGCCGCTCTTGTTCACGCATCAGGGGCTCTCCGGACCCGGGCCCATGGATCTGTCGCGGGACTTCGAGCGGCAGCCGGAGCGCTTTCAGGCCCTGTACGTGGACCTCTTGCCCGAGCATGCCGAGGAGGAGCTTCGGGGACGGCTCTTCCAAGGGGCCGGAGAGCTGCCGGCTCGCCTGCAGCGCGAGTACGGACTCCCGCGGAGGCTCGTGCAGGTCCTGATCGAGGACGGCGGACTCTCGGGCAGGCGGGCCAGCGAGGTCGCGTCCAAGGACCGGACCCGTCTGCTGAAGGCGCTCAAGGGCCTGGCCCTGCCGGTCCAGGGGAGCCTGGGGTTTGGCAAGGCCGAGGTCACGACCGGTGGGCTCGCCTTGGACCAGGTGGACCCGGCGACGATGGAGCTCCGGGGGTATCCCGGCCTCTACGCCACCGGGGAACTCCTGGACGTCGACGGGCCGATCGGAGGCTTCTCGTTCTGGATCGCCTTTGCGACCGGGGTGCTTGCCGGGCGAGCGGCGGCGGCAGGCCTCGCAGCGGGATGAAGAGGAGGGCTGGCATCCGCTGGGGATCTTCATCGGGCTGCTGGGGGGCGAGGCGAAGGCCCCGCGCTGATGAGGCCCGGAGCCCGGGTGCCGGAGATCCGCAGCTTCGAGCTC
>WURV02200308.1:0-11683 GCA_011762755.2 Epimenia babai
CATTGCGTTACAATTCTAATAGCGTTACATTGTCCGACAATCAAAATAGCGTTACATTGCGTTACAATTCTAATAGCGTTACATTGCGTTACAATTCTAATAGCGTTACATTGTCCAACAATCGAAATAGCCTTACATTGCGTTACAATTCTAATAGCGTTACATTGTCCGGCAGTCAAAATAGCGTTACATCACGTTACAATTCTAATAGCGTTACATTGTCCGGCAATTGAAATAGCATTACATTGCGTTACAATTCTAATAGCGTTACATTGTCCGACAATCAAAATAGCGTTACATTGCGTTACAATTCTAATAGCTTTACATTGTCCGACAATCAAAATAGCGTTACATTGCGTTACAATTCTAATAGCGTTACATTGTCCGACAATCGAAATAATTGTTACGATCACAACAGCGTTATATTGCGTTACAATCGTGATAGTGTTACATTGTTAGTACAAATTTTTGAATATTAATTTGTACATAACTATTGATTTACAAGCAAATCGTAATCAACGATGTAAGAATAATTAATTTATGAGAAATTTCCGACAGACTACAGTATAGACCTACGAAATACCCGCATTTTAATATATCTCCGAAGAACCTCGTATTGCCGATTACGTTAGTACGATCCCGTTGCCCGTTAACCCTTACCACACTGACACCAGTGTGATGGTAATAGGTGTAGCCAAGGTGGTTCTATTAACAGCTGGAGAGAAATGCACAGAAGAAAGCCTATACCTATATAATCCCATCAGAGATATAGGTTTTTTTTGTGCATTTCTCTCCACATTGAGATCGGTACATCTCATTATAATAGCAATACAATTCCGCAGCAAGAGAGTGCTAAGGGTTAATGATATCGAGAGCTACGATATCGTCAAGATAAAAATATTCGACAAATCAATGTAAGTTATTAATTTAAAATGCACGGAAATAAAAACATTTAGTAGAGGAACAATAAAATTGAGATAGAAGAGTAACCTAATCAAAATTATGAGATAGAAGAGCAACCTAATACTGTACCTGTAGCCTGTACCTATATAATCCCATAAGAGGTATAGGTTTTCTTTTGGGCATTTCTCTTCACACTGACATCAGTACATCTTATTATAATAGCAATACAATTCTGCGACAACGGAGTGCTAAGGGTTAATGATATCGATAACTACGATATCGTCAAGATATCCGCATGATATCCCGCGTAGCTAACTACGCCGCGCGTTTCCAACGTGGATTCCTTTTTTTCGTCGGCAGATATTTTCCCACAGTTCGCTGTTGGACAAGGCGCTGTCGGTCGGGGGCGCGGTCGTCTTCTCGATGTTCATCGTATTCGACACGCACATGCTCATGCACAAGCTGTCACCGGAGGAATACATCGTGGCGTCGGTGAATCTATACCTCGACATCATCAACCTCTTCCTCTACATGCTGCGGATCCTGGGAGAGGCGCGGCGCTAGCCCACCGCTAGCCCCTGGCGTCGCCGCGGCGATATCGCCGGACTGTCGTATCGTAACTAATCCACGCTCGAGTTGTACTACGGAACTTTTATTTACGTTTATTACATTAATCTCAATTAGATTTCCCAGATGCGGTTCATCGCCGTTCTAATACGTCAAAATATACACGATAAAGCGCTCTCCTGTGAAAAAACCGTTTAATCGAAAAAAATCGAAAAATTATTAGCTTAGTATTATTATAATATTCCATTTCGTACCAATATTTTTGCCGAAATCCGATATACGATATAGACAGGAATGTATTGTTTTTGTTACTTGATTTCTTTTTAATATACCTTTTAAGACACGACTAATTATAGCTTACTAAAAATCAAATTTTTCGCATATGTCTAAAATGCTTCTTCAGGTTTGTTGAAAACAATCTATGGATAAGATTCACACAAATGTACACTGGATAAGGAGTATCTCGCGCAACAATGCAATAATATGTGTGTATTTGGCGTACTTATTATGAGATTGTTACGCGAAATCTCCTTACCCAGTATATCTTTGTGTGAATTTTAATTCGTACAATATTTTCATTTCACAAACCTGAAGAAGCTTATTAGATGTGAAAACTTGCTTTTCAACAACTACCATTAATCTCATACAGGTGATACCTTTACTATTTTTTTTCCTTTATTTTAAAGACTAAAGCAGCTATCCCTTCCCTTAACCGTATGTGAATTTAAGTCGGTAGAGGACCTAACCAGTGATTCAGAGGTCGTGGGTTTATGTTCCATCAAATGCCATGATTTTTTCTGCCCCATTCCTTTGGTATATAGTTTAATGATGCAATATTTACATGTAAGTATACGTATTATATTGGCATTCTGCTTTTGCGCTAAATTCTAAAGTCTAAACTCTGACAATGTTTTTAATTTCGCGATTTTCGTTACTTGTCAACATTCGTGAAATTGAAAATATCGCCCCAATTGACATTTATAGCGAATGATTTACGTCCTATTTGTGGCGATGATGCAGTAATGGTCTATACAGCCATATCCCATAACATGATAAGTCAAGGTAACTTCTCATTGACAAAACATTTGCATACAGCTCGAGTACATCAGGGTCTAACTCTAACTAGATAGTCTATATGGAGTCGCCTTTAGTTTTTGGATATTTCTACATTTTTAGTTGGAGAGAAATGCACAGAAAAAAACCTGTGATGGGACCATCAGAGGTTATAGGTTTTTTCTGTGCATTTCTTTCCATCTATTCATAGAACCACATTGGTTAACCCCATTAACGATTACATTTGTAGTGAAATATTGATAATTTACTCTCCATACTGAATGCCATGTTTCTCGTTTAATCCAATTTAACGAGCAATACTGTATATTTTTAATAAGCTTACACAGTTTACGGTACAATTTTATGGGTAAACTTTATTCTTACTATCCTGTAGTTTTCACCAATTCCCACCGGAACCATAATTAGGGTAGGTAACAATTGAAATCACATATTGCTGGTGAAAGATGTAATTATATTGTTATCATCTATATCACGATTTCAAATCTGTTATGTTGCCAATGCGGTGAAATGTTAAAATATAAATCTCATACGAAATATATCGACTTTTGGTTTTAATTTTGGATCTCCGCGCGTTAGTGCTAGTCTGGCACAAGGGAGGCAATTCAATAAAATATGCATGAATGGGGCAGGCCAGTGTCGGTTATTCCCCTGTTATGGCCATTTTGAATGAGTGGTCACCAAGTTACGCTAACAGTCTTTTCATTCACATTTTCATCTAAATAAAGCCGTCGTAGATTCCCGAAAAATCCCCATTGGCGCATGAAATCAAAGCGTAGCTATGTTTTCGATCACCATATATATCTTACCTTGCTATACATATATTTCCCCCTGCTAACTACACCGTATTATATAGCGTAATTATATATACAGCATTTTTGACCGGTCGCCAAGCGATTCCCGCAAAAACACGGACGTGTTACGGACCGTGCTGCGAACCATTAACCAATCACAGCCCGGCTACAAGCCGCGCCATGTGGGAAATATAAAAACAAAAGAAATCCTACTGTAATCAACTAGAGTTTAGTATTGTTAAACGGAAACTCTCATAACATAGTAAAATGCCGCGATAAGCAGATCACATTTTCACAGAAAAAGTCATTTTACAGGTCGAAAAATATCCCTGTTTGTACAATATAAAAGACAGTGCATATCTATATAAACATATTAAAGTAAATGCCTAGAAAGAGGTGTCGCTCGCTTGTGGAGAATCAGGTAAGAGTACCTACATGCTAGTTGGTACCATAGAGTAGTCCAAGCATAATAATTACGCCGCATTTCAAAGATGCTGCTACATCAATGCTACATCGATGCTTATTTAGGTCAGGGCGTATACTTCTGGTGCATTGTCCAGATAAGACAGCTGTGTTGCTAGGAATGATGGTCGTACTGAAGACTTAGTTGTAAATAAGGTTAAGTACGTTTCTGAGGGGCATACTTGTGCCTGTTATAGAGCTGCCTTCTCCATAGACTTGCAGTATTCTAGAACGTAATTTGGAATGCTGCGCAAGCGGCTTTGAAGTGCGGTTTATAAATGTCACACGTCCCTGGGAACATCAGTTGTTCACTTGTATTCTTGTTCCAGAAATAATTATAATGCGTATGCTCATAATATTGCGTTTTTTTCTTCATGAAATAGTCGTACGCGAATCACTAGTATACGTTAATTTACTTTTTACAGGAATATAACGATTGATTCTGATAGTACTGTATTTTGTTCTTATTCGTATATTTTGCCGTACATTCACAGACTTCGTCTTACTACACATGGTTTGTTTCTAATGTTAAGGATGTGTCTTTATTACTTTAATAGCTAATTACCATTACATTATCGCATCTGACATGGAAACAAATTCTAGGCACACTACGAAAACATTTTGAAATGTTTTCGGAATTTTCTTTAACGAAAGTCCAAAAAACATTCTTCTTGTCATCTTTGAGGTTTGTACAACTCTTATGTATTATAAGTGATTTGTTTTCTACTTCAATAATGCACTTGTATTTTCGTAATTTTTCATTTTTGGGGGCATTGCATATTTTTTAATAGTTTTCTAGCTAAAGTTACTTTATACGGCAAATAATGTACTCTATAACTTTTAGTACGACTTTGAGATAAGCGATGTAGCGTGATTTGATGAATGTACCTGTCAACTACGGTAGTTACCATCTTCACACATGTGCGACGGACATGACGGACACGAAAGTATCAACGTCGTACATGTTTATATTTCCGGTGATACACGACCGCTCTCAATCGCGATGATGTTCTTTGTTCTGCGATAGTTAAACTCTCGCGACACTATCAGTAACCGTTGGAACAGTCATGGGTTAAAACCATAATTTTCCGATAAATAGACACTCCGCGTAAATATGTCCACGTGCGCTTCATACTGGCTTGCATTTTACGACCTTAGGTCCATCGTTTCGACATCTGTTAATTGTTTATGCCTGCCGTCTTTACGTTTGATACCGAAAAATGTATTAAGGCCCGAACAGACTGCACCGCGACGTGAACGTGACGTGAAAAATCGCTCCCATGTATTTTCTTTGTACCGAACAGACTGCAACCGCAAACTTGTGGCCGCGACGTGAACAGCATTTTAACCGGTCGCCGAGCGATTCTCGCAAAAACACGGACGTGTTACGGACCGTGTGGCGAACCATTAACCAATCACAGCCCGGCTACAAGCCGCGCTATGTGGGGAATATAAAACAAAAGAGAGTACTAAAATTCTACTGTAATCGACTATACTTTAGTATTCCAATATACAAACTCTACAATCATTGGTTAAGTTTGAATGCTGCTCTAGGTTACGTGGTCATCAGTTGTTCTAGCGATCGTGGTCACGAAGCATCTTTTATATAACTTTCCATATTTTTTTTATAAAATACGTTTCTTTATCACATCTCATAGGCTTGCTGTATTACCAAGCAGGCCCAAAGCTGCATTTTTGGATTTTCGGTGGTAAGCTGCCTGCACGGTGAGTTCAAACAAAATATTCACAGTGAAACCTGTTTTAAGCGACCGTCCGCGGGACCGGCGTAAAACGGTCGCTTAAGACAGGTGGTCGCTTAATACAGTGAGTGTACTTACTGTATATACCGAAAACGTTCGGGACCGCCGAAAGGCGGTCGCTTAAGACTAGTGGTCGCTGTATACGAGTGGTCGTTAGAGCAGGTTTCACTGTATAACGTCATATATTGACGAATGTTTGACTGTGGCAGCTTGGGCCCTGGCGTATGCCTAGTGTAATACAATGCATTGTATATGTTGTATGGTCGACTTTTTGTAACTCAATACTTTGGTAATGAACGAATCTCTGTCTATGCCATGTGCCGCTATCCATTATTGTGTGGATTTTACTGTTATTGGTTGGAAAAAATTATCATGATTGGCTTGATTGCTAGATTATGCTAGCTCCGTCTTTTGCAATATAGCACAAGATAGACCAAACTTCATATTACATATTCGTTTAATCTTACGATTTTTACACGGAAACTGTCATAACATAAAATGCCACGACACGCAGCTTGTCTTTTCACGGAAAAAGTAATTTTACAGGTCGAGAAATATCCATGTTTGTATGATATTAAAGACAGTGGATATCAAGATAGAGGGATGAAAATAAATGCCTGGAAAGATATCTCGCTGGCTTGCGAAGAATCAGGTAAAAGTAACTCTATGCTAGTTGGTACCATAGAGTAGACTAAGCATAGTTACGCCGTATTTCAAAGATGTGGAAGATACATGGAAGGCTTATTTAAAGATACATCGGATGCTTATTTAGGTCAGGGCGTATCCCTGTGGTGCATTGTCCAGATAAGACAGCCGTGTTGCTAGGCAATGGAATGATGGTCATACTTTGGAATGGTGGGGGAATAAGTACATTGTGGATTACTGTACATATTACATTCTAATCGAAAGTAACGGCTGAGCCGAATAGACTTAAAGCGAAAACCTAACAAATAACATATTTTCTTGTAAGTATCGACTTGAATGTATCAGTTATTTTCGTCATATAAACTTATTTGAGGTGAAAAAGAACCACAAAGAAATGATTATGAAAATGAAATCAGATTACCCCCAAGAACGCCGATCTACCATCTTGAGCACAAATTTATCCCTACTACCCATTGACCAATTACGATTTAGTTTAGTATTGTTCGGGGAAAGTATGTATATGTATATATACATAATTATACGTAAAATTAAAGTATACAGTTCAGTGTGTAATTAATGACCCTCGCCGAATAACGGCAAGTTGATGGGGTAGCAAATCTGCAGGAGACATAAGGTAGTCTATGAATTGATCTCGGATTTTAACCACGGCGGTTACATAAACTCAAAAGAAGCAATGTTCAGGCTGCATCACTAGACGAGTCGCTATTCATATCCATGTTTACTCCGCAACCACCAAGCTAAACTATAAAATTCAATTGCGCGCCAAGTTTCACGTTAACGTTTGCGGCCCAGTGTGTTTACGAGCTATTTTTTCGCGTCACGTTCACGTCGCGTTCACGTTGCGTTATCGCGTAATCTACATTGAATTGTCTTATCTGACGTCCTGCACAGTCGAACATTCAAGATGTTAGGGATTTTGAAGTATGGGAAATAGCCCTTTCTTTTTTTCTTTTTAAACTTTATTGCCAAAATCGTATAAAACACAAATACACACGTTGAAAATTGAAATTACTAATATCGCATAAATCCAAAATTTCAAAAAGCTCTTTGATATTGAATTAATTCAACTAGCTTCCAAATCGGATTAGTCACACCGTAAAAGAATTAATATATATCGGAGTTATAATTCTGTCTGTTATTTGTCCCTACATGAGGTTGGATGATCCACAAAAACTACAAAAGTTCTTCATTAAGACCATCATATTTCTTCATTAAGCATAGAACTTTGGAATTATTTTTAGTTATTTATAAATAATATTTAGTTTATTTAGTCATATGTTGCTGTCTCCCTTCTACAGCATTTACTGATGTAAGAAGATACCTGATTTATTATTAGCTCTCCGTTCGTGTTCATCAAACGTAGAACGAAAATAAATGACGTAATTTGAGTACAAACGTTTCACTCTGAAACATTCCGCCAAAACTGACAATAGAAACGCGATATTTTTTAATGGTAACGAGTCGAAGTAAGAGTCCAAAGCTTTCACATACAACCATTTATTATGTTATAGTGTAGTAATAATTTTAAATCGGTTAATAAATGTGATTATACTGATTTTATTTACCATTAAGTAATATTGAAATGCATAATTTTTCGCCACAAATAAGTCCATAGCGGGCGGTTTGTCGTGAGTATAATGAAACAGTGTTCTTATCGACGTATGAAATAGAATTTTATCGACTTATAGTGTACTTTTAACACATGGCAATCGAAGACACTTTCCAAATTAACGGTTACAATGATTAATTAGAAACGCAGTCCAAAATGGAACTGGGTAATAAACGAGTCGAAAATAAATAAGACGAAAATATATGAGACATACATTAAGATCACAGATGATGGAAATATATCTAAAATTATAAGTGATGGTAATTATGATAGCCAATGTGGTTCTATAAATAGTTTGAGAGAAAGGCACAGGAAAAATTATAAGGCACAGTGGCAGAGAGTCTGACATAAAATCACGATATAAAACTATATTAAATTTCAACGGAAAATACAACAGATACTAGTGCGGCCCACGCGCTGGTAGCTGCGTTGAAACTCCCAGGACTGACGTTTTCGCACATCGACTTCTTCGGAAACGAAAACAACTTCGTGTTGTAAACCGATAGGTGCTCGGGTAGGTAGGCTTATTATAGATCAAGGCGCAAGTTGTGATAACAACAAAATAATAATAATACATTTGTTTTGGAGGCGCCCTAATAACTAGTATGTCTCTAAGACGCCTATAAACATTTCTCGTGATAGTTAATGATATTGTATAACACAATAGTAAGTACATATAAGTTAAATCATAGCCTAACACAACAGTGAAATGAATTCTATTGATTTATAGTCGCCTTCCCACACATACCGTACAAATTTACGGTCCTATCACTGAATAGAAATACAAGGAACATAAGGAATACAAGGAAAACAGGGAATACAGGGAATACAGCTCAAAGTCAAACTCTGCATACCATATGTGAGTTGAGAATAAGACATATACAGTAAGATCACAGACAAGGAAAATAGTTAAAAATCTAAAATACAGTTCATAGCATAAAAACTGTAAATCATCCCTAACTTGCGTGGGGGATGATATGAACAACTGGAGTATATCAGAACAAAAGAGCTATAGATCAACGGTGGTAAAAAGATAAGTTTTGCTTGTCTAATAAAGCATTTCCTTACTTAATTACAGGAAGCCTGTATGTGTATTAGAAGACTCATTAACATATGTTTATACCACGTGTACAGAAAAAAATTTCCGATCAATCTGGGTATAGCTTATCAATTTATAAACGTATCTTACCCATATTTACCACAACATAGATACTCTGTACACTGATATTGACAAGATATGTTCAAAATATCTATCTTTCTTCCCAGCCGTCTCCACCACACTGCTGCTGAACGAGGAATCACGGACTGTCCAGTAACGAAATAGATAAAATGCAAATAACCGCGCCCATCTCGGTCGGATATTAAAAAACATACATATGATAATTATTGTATATGAATATTCATAAAATGACGTTACATAGGCAGAATGCGTAGCACAATGAAATCGCATCGAGTCATTCTGTCGCGGTTTCCTCAAAAGTGCAATAATTGAATAAATATTAATTTACCTTCATACCAAACAATATACGAATAGAGCAGCTAACATGAAGTGAGATTATAAAATATCGATGAGTAACTTGATGGGATGTTTAATTAGGTTATCAAACGAAACACCTGCCAAACTTGCACTAGAAGAAGCTGAAAACAATTCCACGTTTTATACCAAGGGGTGGGGGGTGGGGGGGCGAAACACATGACTGAAACGCGACAAGAAGCGCTTGAAAAATACCCAAGTTGATTTGATATATCGAGACACGACCAAGGGACATAATTACCAATGCGCGTAATCGCTAAACTATCGAGATCTAGACACGTGTACGCTGCGTGGCGACAATTAAAACCTTTGTTGTTGATGATAATAATGATCATTCACAGCAATAAATCCTACTGTAATCAAATTTTATTGAAAGTTACCGATATGGTGTCATACACTCGATTTAAAGTTTCCTGGGAAAGCAGCGCAGAACTGGTACATGCGAAAGTAAACCTGGAACGAAGGCGGAGAACATCCAACGAGTGGTGTCGCTGATTCGAATTCAGGAAGAAATTCAAGCGGTCTTGCACATAGTAAAAAAATACAATAATGGCGTCATGTATGCGCGCGTGTGAGAAACGGATACTTAGAATATCATCAATGTCAGTATAAAACCCACTAATAAAACCCACTATAAAAATATGGCAACATGATTGTCAAGTATCTAAAAAAACAATGATAATAATACTAATATATATATATATATTAATTACAATAATATCTTCGACGTGGAACATTGAAGTGAAACAAATTTCACCGTTTCATGCCAATTATGCTTTACTTATAACATACCATTATATTTTCTATTCATTTTTTTCTGTATACCATGTCGTATTACCATTGTAAAGTGTCGCTGAAAACAAGTTAGTTGAAGAGGCACTGTAAATACCAAAATAATACTTATATAGCTTATGGCACAATTTTGTAGATATTAATCACTACAGTCACATGGTTGTAAACGCGCAAAAGATTTCTAGTTATATTTTAATCCAAACGAAGGCGATACGAATAATTTGCAATGCTCATTATCAAGCACATACTCAGCCACTATTTACCCATCTAAATCGACTCAATTTTCACAGCATCGTCACCCAACAAAATCTTTGTTTCATGTATAAAATTTATAAAGGCAATCATCCTGATAGACTTCTTAGATACTTCAAAACAGTCAACTCCAAAACACGACAGGCTAACATTAATCTTCACACTATTCAACATAGGAATAAACTAAAATCACACTGCATATCTATCACGGGTGTTAAACCTTAGAACAACTTTGATCACACTCTCAAACAATCACATTCTAATCATGATATTATTTATGTTGCTATGATATAATTATGTTGTTAGTGTAGTATTTATGTTGCTATGGTACTAGTAATGTTATAGTATATATGTTGCTATGGTATTACTTTCCTCTGCATTTGATAATCCACTTGATACAATTATTACTATTAAAATATCACCTTCGATAACATTTTTCATTTTGATCGTAGTCGTTTACCTGCCCTCTAACGCTGTTTAATGACATAATGTCCGTAAAATTCTGATCCACACAACATCACTTTAGTTGATAGGCCTTTTCAATGCTATGACACAATACTGTTTATAACATTCGTATCTTAAAATTGCTCTGTATTTTTTTCTGGTTTTGTATATACTGCGTTTATGTTTACAAATTTTGTATAATGCAATTTTCTTCCACATTATACAAACCCATATTTGCGTTTATTACCAATAAAACCGGGATGCATTAAATAAGTCCATGACTTCGTGCATCTCCTTTCAACACCATACTGTCAATCACCCAAGCCTTAACATAAAGTGTTATAGTACTCTACTTCTCCTAATTTTACTTACTACATTGTGGACATTATGTGGAATATTATTAACATTTCTATGATTATTGTGTGAATATTGTATATATTGCGTTGAATAAATCCTTTGAATTGAATCGAATTGTATTGAATATTTATCGCTTTGGCCAATGGGTACATGAGAGGTTCTAGGAATGGTATGCCATATCCCCTAAAGTAAAGTACAAAAGGCAAAGTACAATATTTATAGACCGCAAGTATCAGCCAATAAAGGCTCTCACATGCGGTTTACAATGAAATGTTTTTGACAGCTATTCAGCACATATACAATACCTTCGATACTCACATAATCACCCCGCCAAGGATGATATCGAATATCTACCAATTTTAGAGACGGGGTTACTCGAGCAATCGGGAATAAATGACTTGCTGAGGATTACCGCAGAAAAGTCGACTGGTGGGAGGTTTCGAACCCGCGACATGTCCCCTCCGAGTCCGGT
>WURV02200319.1:0-11683 GCA_011762755.2 Epimenia babai
CTATATTCATCATATATACCATCAAATGAATAAATCGAAGAATTCTATTTAAGAGGCTAACGGCTAACAGATAAGCTTATTATGTCTGTGTATAAACATAACAATAATAATAAAAGTAATAATTTTTTGTATTAGATGGCGTGTATATCCATGTACAATTGTATATGCTCAAATACACCATCTATATATGTTAAAAGTATTACCATAATAGAAAGATGTTTCCTCCAGAAAGACAATAGGAAATAAAAAGAATTAAACGAAATCATTAAACTAAATAAGTAAACTAAATAGATAAACCAACTACATAAACCAAATAAAATGAATAAATAAACTGAAGATATGAACCAAAAAACAATCTAAAAAATAAAGAAAAAAAATGAATGAAATAAATAAACCAGGCGGTGACATTTAAAATTAAATTGATATCAAATACATTTTGAAATTAAATGTATAAATTATGTGTATCAATTGATTTCACTACATCAATTAAATGAACTATTTTACCTGCTGATCCGGAAAAAGAAAGAGATGAACTTAACTCTACAAAAATACAGAACAGAAGTGTGATTCATTATATAGTCATTTATGTTTCCAGTGAGGAGACGTAGAGTGTCGTTAGGTCAATGCATTTGAATGTGGGAATACCCTACCTGTCCCAGCCCTACGGGTTTTAAGGCTGCTACCATGATGTTAACGAGTATGTCTAGATATTTATCATAGTGGGAAGATCATCATGGAGAACAAATTAAGTCTTGGCCAATAGCTGACCATTGACCATTCACTCCAATGGTTATGAATGCCAAATGACTGTCCACTTCTATTGCTAAATCTGGGCTACATGATGATTACATACCATAGAGATGATGATAGAGGAGAACTAAGTGGCAGAGGAGACAGTGAATCAGCAGTAAAAAAATATAGCTATTTTGGAGTGAAGAAGGCTTTGGAGAAGAAGAGATACTGACGACAGCATTAAAAACATGGTCATGCTGGAGTGAAGAAGGCCTTGCAGAAAATGCGCATCATGCACTACAGAGGCCGTAAGCAAAAGGAATATAGTACCAATGAAGAAAATGTCTTCCACATTCATAATGCATCAAGATTCGCTCATACTTGACCCTGCATTCGGTAATACCACCCACATGCAGCTTCTCACCATAAATTTGTAGACAGATAATTTACGGGAGAAGATATTCATTGTCATGAAGTTATGAAAGTTAATACTTTGATAGAGATCAAAATATATATATTAGAGCATATAAATAAATGAGATACAAGAATTAGTAAAATTGCTTGGAAAACAAAAAACATGGCTTGAAACAAAGCATAAACTTTACATTTCACCATATGCTTTAAAGACTTTTACTACACAGTTGTGAATGATGCCTCATTTTCAAACAAGTGGTTCAGAGATAATACTAAGGCAAGATTTAGGTATATAATTTGACAAATTTTTTCTGGAATTAAATGTCTTGTTTGAAAAGTAATTCGAAAGAAATATACGACATAATCAATTAAAAATTTTTACTATACGTGCTGGTGTCAAAATGTCACAATCATCGCAAGACCTCAATTCTCACAGATCTACTCACCAAAATGTTTCTTCTGAGCTCTAGAGTGAAACTTATGTTTAGAGGATTTTTAATAACAGTCTAGGCATGTCAATTAGTTATAATAAAGTGATGTAAAGTGTATAATAATACTCGCTTCTCAGTGACGAAATGCGGTAAACGTCGACGTTGGTCGTTGTCTTGGTGGGAAACCGTGTCCAAGAATAAAAAGTGCATTTTAATGCTCTCTTTTTTTCAAAATAGCGTGAAACGTTTGATTTTTTATTTTTTATTCAAACAATAAATTACGAAAGAGGTCTATATACACAACATAGCATAATAAATTGTAACCACAATAAGATTATAGAAAATATCTCGGTGTTCATAGTGATAGCCATTTGACATGATCTCATCATATTAAAAATTATTCCATATATATCCAACAGCTTTTATATTTTGTTTCGAGCCAATATCTTCAACAGCTAACAGTTAGAGTTAATCCGGATGAAATGCGTCCCGTTCCTCTTCAATACGAGGTGTTCTTTTTCTAAAAAAGAGATACATAAACTAAAATTGGTGTGATGAATCTGTATTCCAGTACCTGTACTATCAACACTTTATTACAGAACACAGAACACCCACTGTGAAAAAACCCACCGAGTCTTTGCACACTACAAAGTCTATTATAGTTAATGGTTGTTCACAATGGGATGACGAGATGTGAACGACATACAGACCACTCACATGGCATCTGAATCGGAACCACGTCAGAGAGGAAAAAGCCTCAAAAGATCCACACTCCAAGGCCTCCTAAGACATCTATAGGCGCGGAGGTTTAAGGCGCTTTCTGCCTGAAAAAACCGACGTACTTACTCTTACTTACTGTTTCAAGTTCTTGCAATCGTCTATCGTTTCCGGTAACCGTTTGTTGATAGTTTCTGGTAAATAGAGCGATAAAAGCCCTGCTGTAACCGCAACGATGCCGAAGATCATAAGGGGAACCGCGCGTCCAATGTCACCTTGAATCACGAGGCTCTGGTTATAAACGACAGACGTTTTATCATTTTCTTATATCTGTAATGAGCTAAATATTTTGATATTTCCCCAAATTTTGTATGAAAGTATGATGTGATTATCCTATCTTAGATATATCGCCAGCAGATCGCGTCCCCTGAAGCCATATCTCTGTGTCAATTTTCATTGATAAGGTATTTATCGAATTTTATGTTGACATTCTCACTGGTTCATGAGTAGCCTTACAAAAGGAAAAAAAAGATTCATAGACAGAAGTTTTCCGCGTTAAATCCTTATTAAATGACACTTTTTGATTATTAATGTCAGTACGCGTGTCATTCCGTATGTGTTTTTAAATTGTGCACTCTCGCTGTAATGTATATAATTTTCTTGTGAATACATTTTCTTGCAACCTCGTCAAGAGTTCAGACTTTTATCCTTTCTAATAGTAATAATTACTATACATTGTTTTCGAAACGTTTTGTAGCTACCAAGACGGCCACTATCGTGGAATTTTTAAACAATTGCCCAGATATTTATTGAGGTAGTGATTTATTTAAATTGATGGCAATATTTCATTGTTTATCAAAAGATGCAAATATCTGAAGCAATTTAACACATTAGCCTACAAATAAACGTGTCACCTGCAATATTCGACATACACATCGCTTTCTAATGATAAGGAAATTTAAAATCAACATATTATACTTTCATTGCAAGAATTCAGCTTTTAATAAACGCCCTCTTTCATACTTCACCATTTCACACAAGAAAAATGCAAATTATAATATAATACTATAATATTAATAAATTCCTTAGAAAATCTACAATAGAGAACTAATCATAGACATTTGAAATATTTTTGAATCATTTTCACTGTTTTTTCAGCTACTACAACAGATTACATTCACTTTACATATTGTTGTGTAATTTGCTTTATGTATGTAGTCATGTAAATACTTCTTACATACAGTCATCTATTTATACGTATTGATCATGTGATACATTTTACATATCATCATGCATTTAGTACATACATTAGACGACATATTTTTTTCGTCGTCTTACGTTTTTATGCGCTTTTTTATAACTGATCATGAACGAATCATATTAGGCCTAGTATTTAGTCTACTTGTTGTTACCTTACAAGGTAAATAAATTGTGAATAAAATAAAATAACACCTACAACAGCCCACTCACCAAGTCGGTGATGTAAGGGGAGACAACCGAGCCTACTCGCGCCACCATGGACGCGACACCTAGACTGCTAGTTCGGACGACAGTAGGAAAAATCTCAGTTGTATGGATGTAAACAGTGTCAAAAGCGATGACAATGCCTAGTTTTCCAACCATCGCTAACACTACTGTCAGCCATTGGTAATCTGTAGAATAGATGACAGCACTGTTTGTTTATAGTATCAACACATTGAGGGCAATAAAATCTGGTGGATTTTTCCGATTATTGTCCTACTGTTATTGACGAACCATTACGGCTAGCTGCCATTAACACGTTAGAATTTGAATTACCGGAAGTCACCGTGTTTTTGTACGCCTTTGTTGAATTGACGAATCAGTATTGTTATCTCCCTTTGTAATCTAAAATTGTGCGTTCTCATTGTCCCATAACGTTCGCCGCGATATCAATTTCAAAAGTTCTACAACGCTCAATAAAATAGCCTGCATATGCTATCTCGTCAACATCACGTAAATTGTAAATTGTACAATCAAAGCGTCGTCAAATGAACCGTCATTTTGGTTCGCCGATGTTAAAAACAGATACCTGAAATGCAAAAGTGCTACTACAGAGTCTGTGACTCACCGTGGGCGAGATAAAGAATAGGGAAAATTGTTAACAGACACGCGACCCCACCCATGAATAACGCCGACATGAAAACCAGTCTTCTTCCGATTCTGTTGATAAAAACGTGCCAAAGACAGAAGCCGATGATATCCATGAGGCCGGACAGAAACACGTTCAGATGGATACTGCCGACCAAGTCTCCAGCGTTGAGACCCAGGCCGTAATAGACAAGCGCACACGTGATCCTGTAAACGCACAGAAAAAAATGTCACTACAAAGGCTGAAACACATCGCACCGTCAACACAACGACGCGACAGCGTGAGGTGACAAATAGCCTCGATGTTATTCATTTGTACCGAACACATCACGACGCCAACGTAACGACAACTTAATTTTTGTCAGTGGCAAAGCTGCTCCTTTTTAACGGCTACGTACTGAATACCTTCATTTAATATTACTATAACACAGATTGTACTTAGGCAAGGAAGTGGGTTGCCGTTTTAGCTATATTGTAAAATAAGAGAGGTGAAGGCAATACCTTATTGTCTAAGGTTAGGATAACACAAGCTTTCGTATACAAGTATACTTTATACGTTGATTGGACCTGATGACCTGATGAAGTCTACTTGGTTATGAAAACTTGTGCTGATCATACCGTTAGTCTAATAAGGTGTTACCTTCACTCTTTCGATTATACAGATTGTAATTAGACAGGTCATGAGTGAATTGTGAATATGCAGTTACCAGTTGAACAAGACGATTACGAAAATGACGGCCAGCATCTTGTGACGGAGAAAAGTCCAAATTCGGATCATGGTAGCCAATCCGGAATCGTCCGCTGCGAGGTTCTCCAATACAGATTGCTTGATCTGAACTTTATTTGTCCTTGATATGCGTTGTAATATGACGATTGCCTCCGCTTTCCGTTTCTTAGCGAGAAGCCACCGTACAGACTCCGGGAGGAACCTGATTTCAGAACGGTATCATTGTGAATTCCTTGTTTACATATTGAGGCCTATAAAGTAGAGATGTGTGGAATTGCGGCAATCAGGTGGTTCGTAGAGCCACAAGTTTGATGTCAGTTAGGTGTGATCTATATTTCATAAATAATTTTCGAGAACTGCTGTTATGGCCACAACCTGACCCTTAAGCTTATTTTGTGCAGCACAAGTCCACAAACCAGAGGGTGAAGGATGGAATCGATATGAGCATGTGCTTGTATAATTTATTTTGGCTCACACAAATTGATAACATGCACAGGGAGAGTAAGAATGCGAGAGGCTTGCTGGGCCCGTCATCTGGCTTTGTTTCTCAAACGGTATTTGACTGACTGTGCAAGTGGCCTCATGATAGGGTATACAAATGTACTTTTCACTTCATAGGAGAGATATAATTTTTCAGAGTTATTCTGTCTGATATTTTGTCCATTTGTGGATGTTAGATGAACCGACTAAACACAACTGGTTTCTGCATGAACACAATGTTTTCAGGCGGCGACATACGCATTACCAAGAAATATTAATATGATAACCATATGTACGAGAGAAATAGGACACCAGGTAAACCAGCGACTAGTTGAAGGTGACGCCAGTCTCTCAGAAAGTAAGCGTATAGCGTCATCACCCACCACCCAAACCCGTAGAAGTACTTTTGAATGATACCAGCGTGGAATCGTTTACGCTTGCCCACGGTTTCCATAGCTGCTCGAACACAAACATTTCAGCAACGCTTTATTTTGATAAAAAACAGTGAAATTACTAATTTCATACCTCCCCGATTATAGTTTTTGGCATAAGTATTTGATTGTAAATCAAGCAGTTTGAGGAAAATAATAAACATAACATATAATAATATATAATAATAAAACCAATAACAAGGCACGTCCAATAGATGACAAATAGTTCTTACACCTGTAAAACGTTACGAAATCGTACAAGTGTGGAAGAAAAAGTGAGGCAATGCCAAAAATAAAGAATATAAAGAAATAACTTATTAAGATTGATAGTTATTAGAACGTATTGTTTTCATTTATTTTTCCGTCCGAATAGTGTGTAGATTGAGAGAGACTTGTAGAAATCAATTCAATGGGTTTTCGTCACGTGGTTACATAAAATAGAGACTAAACTTAGTTTAAATGACCTACCTAACCCATATATGACCATATAGCCGCCCATGTCCCCCGCACTTTTCAAGAACGTGAACGCCATGAATACAAATATGTTAGGAGATGCGGCGGTTAACATAGCTGCTGCTGCCATAAGGAGGAGACCAAACAGACCGCTCTTTCTGCGACCAATCCTGTAGCAGTTGTTCATTCGAAAAACAACGTTACAGCACATATAACAAATATTTGTTACAGCATTCATTACCTACACGAAGCAGAATATAACTCGCATACTTTGTTTATCTGCATTTTGTTTTTCTGTTACAGAATATTTTCCAAGAAAATTGGAAATTATATATAATAATTATCATTGTGATCGTCGTCATTATTGTCGTCGTCATCATCATCGGCATCGCAATCGTCATCATCATCGTCGTCTTCACGACGACCACCATCGGCATCATTGTTTTCGTCGTTGTCATCGTCATCATTATCGTCGTCGCCGCCATTGCTGCCGCCGCCCCAACCACCACTACCACCACCACTCATATGATTAAGACTAATTATTTTTATAGTTTATCCTATAAATCATAAAAGGAAGGCCCCACAATGACACGCCGTTTAACCAGCTTATTTTTACCCACATTACACCTATTAAAAGCGATGCATTAAATATAGGGGGTGGGAAGACGATGATAATGAACAAGGATAATGGAATGACGTAAGCCATCATTTTGCCAGGGTGTCGGTTCTCAAATAGTATTTTACTGTTATTCTCCAATAGAATTTCTATTTAGATATCTAGATAATTTTCTACTTTTTACCTCATATCACACATCATCTGCATGCTGACGACTTTCAAATATATGTACGATAGACAAGGATAATTTGACAGTCACTCTAGATGAATAAGTACTTGTTTAAATGAGATAAAGATATGGATGAATTTTAACCTGCCTAAGTTAAACGAGAATATGACTCGAGTTTTTATAATATAACGTAAATGTACTGAGAAAACAGTCCAGTCAACCATCCTGACTATTGGAAACAGTGTGATCGCTGTGTCACCACAAACACGCAATCTCGGTGTGACTTTCGATCACAATATGTCGTTTGAGAAATACATTGGTGATGTGTATAGGGCCTACATCTTAGATATATATACGTCGCATTCGCCCATATATTACATAATCTGCTGCGGCTAGTGTGGTCCATTCATTGGTCACGTCAAAACTCGACCACTGCAATAGTTTACTTCTAGGCTGTCCCTCTGTTGTCATTGATCGTTTGTCTCATGTAAAGAATACTCCGTGTCGCATTGTAATGAAAAAAAAATAAATTTCGTCTAATTACTATCTCTTTAATAAATCTTAATTGGCTTTTGATTCGCAAGAGAGGTATGTTCGAAGTTTTTGTTTTTGTATTTCCTCGTCTTCATAACCTTAGGCCTAGATATATTAACGAGCTTCTTATAGTCTATGTTCCTGTACACCGTCTGCGGTCTTGTAATACACACACAGCTGTAGTAAAACCATGTCGCCTTATTACACTGACAAGAGCAGTTTTCTTCTGTGCAGGTCCGAAATTATGGAATAATCTTCCAATCTCATTGCGAATGCAAACCTCGCTCAGGTCATTAAAATCCCACTTGAAGACATATCTTTTTCATGGGCTTTTATATAATGTACTGCAATTAGTTCGCAACTGAGAATATATAGATATCTGCGGTATATAAATTGTTTTTTTACATTACATAGTATTGTTATAGCGACACGAGATATTTGGAGAGTCATTCCGACTTAATTTTTTTGCAAATCAATCGATAGAGTACAGAGAGGAATCTTTGATGCTATATTTTAGACGTTTGCCGACGTCTTTGGACTAAAATGTGTATGCCCCCAACGTACTTGTTATAAACATTCATTGTTAACCGCATCTGGGAGTCTGTATTGCCTGATACTTGCGGTCTATAATTGCTTTACTTTACCTTTGAAATCAGCGTTTACGGTTAAACTGTTTAAAATAATTCCAAAATCGCCGAACGCTATCATTAATATAAAATTCCAAATGTATTAGAAATGAATACTGTTATTGAATCAACTCCCTGGGGAGGGTTTAGCATGGAATGGAATATATTTGATCAAAGTGACGTTTATGAGCTTACACGTTCGTATAAATACATTTCATATCAATACGACAGTGAAGATTCATACTGGAATGTAACTTGTATATGTCTCACCTATCTGACAATGCCCCAAAGACTAATGATCCGATCATGTGACCAAGCATTGAGCTCATACGCGAATGCGCACGCCACGGCTTTCGTTCGCACACGAGGTTGAACTGAAATTATCTCATCATTTGCTATGTATGAAATTTGTGTACGTAGGTAATATCAGTGAATATACGCTATTAAAATTTAATTAGTTAAATCTTTAGTTAAATCGACAAGCTGAAATTGCTTAGGATGTTAGGTGGAGGGTAAACTTTTAGCGGCGATCACGCTGCTCACCCATCGCCGTTATGTATGTATAGCTCGCCATATTGGTTGAAAATCGTTAGAGATTACTCAACAATGCTTAAACCAAATGGACAAACGACTTAATGTCAAATAGACAATAGCAGAAATGGCTTTAGTTATTTTTGCAAATATATCTGTTTTTGCTTATAGTTGGGTACGTTGGCCGCAATCAGCGGCCACGGACCCCTTGTATTGGAGACGATGTTTAGCAGGTGAAATCCACCGCAAAGTTATATGCTTCTTTATCTACATATACTGTAGGTTACATACAACGTCAAACTGACATCAGTTATAGCAGAGCTGGTGAAGACGGACATATCGTATACCCACTCCGTGCACGCGACCAGTGTCCCGTTGTCTGAATAGAAGAAACATTGATTCCAATACGCGGCGTGGGATCTGTTATCGAAAAATACAGGAATGGTGGTGTTGATCGCGGTGTTGTGAGTGTCGCTCTGAATCTGATACGTGTCATCGTGCCATCCTGGGAGCTTACATCTGCGTATCCAGCATTGCTCTTGTTATTGTCGTCATCAACACGTAAAAGCGATTTTCTTGATAAGTGGTATGCTAGATATTAATACAAACCAGCAAAGGTAATATTACTCATGTTATATCAGTAGTTTAATATGATTAAGCACGGAGGTAAATATCATACTAGATATGTATCTGACACAAAGCGGTCGTGGTGATGGCGATAGGCTTAATGATGACAACGTAAGCGAAAACGATGATGATGATGACAGCCAGTGCTCGCTCTGTTGTAAGTTTCCTTACCTGGCCCCACCCAATAAAAAGGAAAAAAGAGAACGAAACGTTTAAGAATGGCGCAAAAAAAAACAAGTTTGGCACATTTATAACAAAAAATATGTGAAAAATAGACAAAGACTCACTCATTTCATTATCCCAAATTTGTGTTGAACGCTGTTCTCCTACGTAAAGTACATTCAAAATCTTTAAATAAACCCGCAGTAATCGTGTAACTAAAAGCAAACTTACATTTGACGCAAAAATGTTCCATTCGCCGACAATTTATTTGTTACATAAAATTTAACGTTTGAAGCCCGTGAGAGCACTGACGACGGCGTTAATGACGAAGTGAACCTAAAGACGACCATGAAGACATGCTTATGATTGTGAAGATCAAGCAGGACGACACAGATGATAGTTATGACTAGAGTAACTATTCATATTGTGTACCTGTGCTTCGGTATGTAGGTCGTGAATACTATCAAAAGATTGTTCGTGCCGCTGTAGAAGCTATTTATGCACACCAAGACGTAGAAAAACCGCTGGTAGCGCCCGAATTCACCAACGTGTCGTAGGATGTCATCTAGCATCACACGCATTGCTGGAGCCAGAGGGACGCGTTCAAGGCACAATGTAAATCGAATCTCGCGTCTCCATAAATATCAAATGATGAATGATTATTTAACGACACTTTACACTTACCCTCTATTGCCCTTCTTGGCAGATTCAAGAAAAGAGTATTGTGTCAGATACTCGATATCGGCGACATGCATATATCATTGCTTAACGTATTGCTAAAAAACTTATCCACTCAACAAGTTGAGTACATATACTATAAAATATCACACTACAATGCGACATGCGACGAAAAAATCTGGTGACTTATTTCCATGGCGAGGATAAATGATTTTTTTTTATTGCAAGCACAAATCTGTGTATATATATAACTTGGTGGGCGCGCTCTATATATATATATATATATATATACACTGTATATATATATATATATATAGCAGGTCACGTGACATGTCTTCCGGCAGGCAGAGCATGGTGGACAGAAGTGATAGCTATGCTATTTTGTCATCGGCTATTCATAGTGTTTAGTGGAGCGTATACTATAACAATCTACGGCAAAATGCACGACAACGCTAAGAACATAAACTCAAATATTCAAACGACACGCAAACCATGCCAGATTTACACAGATTAAAGACATGGTGGCAGGACGATCTGTCGTACTGACCAAACGTCATATTCGACGATGTTTATATATGCTATACATTAACCAATACACCTTACTCTCGAAACGATGAAAGCCTACAAATCATTGCAGTTTTATGACTCTGATCGAACATTTGTTGTTAATGTCGGTAACCGTAGGGCAACCTCTCTCTGCCTGCCTTTAGAAGTGCCCCAGGGGAGCGTTTTGGGTCCGCTGCTATTTGCAGCTTACACAACTCCCCTAGGCGACATTATTGAGCGACACGGTCTTCGCTATATGTTTTATGCTGATGACACGCAATTGTGGCTGCCGATCGACCCTAAAAATAAGCAAGAAATTAAGAACATTCTCCTTAAAATATCTTTGTGTCTTGATGATATATACGACTGGATGACTCTCAACAAGCTAAAAATTAACCCTACTAAGACAGAACTCATTATTATTAACTCGAAATTTTCAACTGAGATACCAACAAATATAACCATCAAAATAAAAGACACAATAATTACACCATCTTCTAAAGTACGCAACTAAGGTTTTATTTTTGATGACACTTTTATTCTACATGACCAGATCTCCAAAACCATTCAGTCAGCCTATATCCGGCTTAGAAATATCAGATCAATATCTAAATATTTGAATACGCCCTTGTGTGAGACTTTAATCCATGCTTTTATATCCAGTAAGTTAGATAACTGCAATTCGCTGTATATAAACCTC
>WURV02200329.1:0-11683 GCA_011762755.2 Epimenia babai
GTAAAGTGTCTTTGATAGCTATGTGTTAAAAGGGCACTATAAATCAATAAAATTTCATTTCATTTCATTTCATTTCACACTCAAAGAGCATCATAAATCTACAAAATAGTAGTAAGACACTTGTTGTTCTATTATAAACCAGTAAAATTGAAATAGTAATTTTCTCAGTGTGCTAGAGGAATGTAATTTCAGTTGCAAAGTTTTGACTTCTTGAGTTAAGAAGCAAATCACTACTTTGTGGATTATTTTATTGAGTATACTTACCTTCTAACTTGTAGAAGTTATAAGAAACATTTTGTAAGGGGTCTAATTAGCAGATTAGCGGTTAACGAATTAACGATTTTTATGCTACAGCTGGACACATTCAGTAACTAACCTTTCTTGATACTATCAATAAAATGTATTTAAAATGCAATTGTAACTGAAATTAGACAATCCTGTTCAGACAACTACTTACATATAATTGAATTCATACGCCTATGTCTGGTGAATGATGTTAAATAATCATTGCACCTGCTGCACTATGAGATTATTTCTGTTTGCTATTAGCTATTACGATTTAATTTTTACAACCATTCTTGGCCCGCTATTTGTAGAATTGTATCGACTAGAAATAAGAATTGATTAATTTCTTGAAAGACAAAGTTCTTATATAATTGCTTTTTTAAACTCAACGTAATGCTGAGATTTCATGTATATTCTAACATCAACATTACTATATTAAATCAAAGTTGACAGCATAGCTATTTTTCATCCAATAATTAGCAATTAAAAGGTCTGTATAAACTGTTGTGTGATTTTTATCTCGACTTTCTAATGTGTGGTCTTTGAGGACATCATTTTGATACACTGATTCACTTATTCACGTTTATTTCATCTCTTTTATTTTTTAGTATTTTTTCAAATTTTTTTTAAAAACCAGACTATTCAGTTTTATTTCTGAATGTTTTTGATGTTTCGGAAGTGTTTTTCTGGCTTCTTCGGCCTTTTGTTTTAATATCAGAATGAGTGAGGACTCTTTGATCTTTTGTTTATATTTTCCTTTCAGATTTTTTGTTTTTATTTATTGCCTTTTGATTTTTTAAAGTTTTCTTTTATATTCACGCATCTTGTGTTTCTTTCATTTGACTTTTTTTTGGCTTTTTTTCTTGTTTATTTCTTTCATTAGTCAGGTGAGCCTCTTGTTTTTTCATCCAGGTGTTTTGGGGTTTCTTGTTACATTAGTTAATGTAATTTACATTTATCAATCTTATATGGCTTAACGCGTTCGCTGCCGACTACGAGTATAGTCGTACATGGGGAGGCCAATACAAGTATTCTCGTGGCTCACAGCAATGTTTTGCATCACATACTCTATCGATGACACTGACACATATAAAGGCTAACACTGCATTGTAACTAAAAAGGATGGGTTAATAATCATATATTTTTCATTTTTCGGAAGTGGCGCATCGAGTTATAGTATTGCATGACAGTGCCGATTACGAGAATCCTCATATACGAGATTACTCATAGCCGGCATACGTGAATGAAATTATACACACCAGAGTCATGGGCGAGAATCCTCATATATGAGATTACTCATAGCCGGCATACGTGAATGAAATTATGCACACCAGAGTCATGGGCGAGAATACTCATATACGAGATTACTCGTAGCCGGCATACATTGTTAAATAACACGAAAACTGTCTACTACTTTTATTATCGAAATCAACTTGACAGTTCCGGTCGGATAAACTAAACGTCTCTCGTTACGTAAGATAACTATAGGTGTGACTAGACTACAAAAACGAATAATAATATAACAAATACCTAGCTTTGTCAGGCCATAACTTATTCCTTCCACCCAACTCTCGGGATTATATGAATTACTAATAAAAATAATAATTCAAAACCTAAACATTTTTTGACCACAATATGAACGTGTGAGTGTCCTAACCCCTGACCTCTTCATCATAGATAAAATATATAATAGTGTTTTTATCTGCACCCTTTCATAACAGGTAACCAATTCCTGCTAATACTCATACCATAGCTCATTTCCAAATTTTTACGTTGAAATTAAGATTTATTTCATAGTAAAAGGCCAAAAATCTGACTCATATTTAAATAATAGGGTGTCAATAAATCGAACGTAGTCTGTATTCAAATTAGGAATGTCGCAAAATTTATCTCTATGACAAAACGCTAAGAGTTGTACCATATGAAATCAGTTATATGACAGTCATTCCACAGAAGACAAACCTTTGCTGTTTCCAGCAGTGCGGCGTTCCTCTAGCTCCAATAATGTATTCTGCTCTTTGTTCCATTCATTTTGCAGGACTTTTGCCAAAACTAGGTCGCTGTCAGTACCTGGGTCAATGCGGGTTGCCGCAGGCAACGCTTCCGTTATATCATTACTTTGAGCTTCGCGAAGTGACTCTTCCAGTGCAAGTTTTAATGCAATATCTTCTTCCACAGATTGGAGGCATTCCAGGGAATTGCTGTAAAAAAGTTACATGTATCGACTTTCAAAAATACAGTGAAACCTGCTCTAACGACCACTCATATACAGCGACCACTCGTCTTAAGCGACTGCCTTTCGGCGGTCCCGAACGTTTTTGGTATATAAATACACTCACTGTATTCAGCGACCACCTGTCATAAGCGACCGTTATACGCTGGTCCCGCGGACGGTCGCTTAATACAGGTTTCACTGTATAATCAATACACAACTGCGACTTAAAACAATAACATTAATTACCACATTAGCTTCATATAAAATAAACATTTAGATTAATTTAGAATAGAATTAGAAGATAGACACACGGGTGACACCAAGTCCCAATTTTAATGATCTGTCACACGATACTGAAGTAAACAAATTTTAGCTAGATAAACGCGAATCTCTAACTTCTTTCTTTAATATTCTCATAGTGGTGGCTATTAAAACAAAAACACAAACCTTTTTTCTTGTAATTTTTGTTCGTCAAGTTCAATCTGATGAGCCAGCTGTTCACTCATCACGTCGTGAAAAGAAGCGGCCTCGTTCGGCTTTATGTTGGCCCAGGCAATCATTTTGTATGAATACCAAGATCCTTGAATTATGATTAGCTGTTTCTACAAATGGTCAACCTTCGTGTTAATGTTACTAATAAGTAGTAACAGCTAACAAATGCTTTCACTCTCTGACCCGATTTGCTTTCCCTTCGATTTCTTGGCGTTGCGCAACGATTGCTTTACAGAGTTAGCTCCTCAGAGAAATTTTGTTAATGTAAAAGTTTGTGTAAAATTTATTTATTTATTGATTTATTTATTAACTAGACTTTATACGTACGTAGGCCTAGTTATGACCTGAGTCCGATGGCCAACTAGATATCTATAGTCGTATAATAGGCCTACTTAAACATATTTTCAATAGAGATGACACAGAGTTTAAGGCATTATGAAATGAAAAATAGAACACGTATTATGTATGTCCAGCTATTATCTCGACATAAGTCTTAAAATAAGAGTAGCAATGTAATGTATGTGAAATAATATCGGCAATGGCATAAACCCCGATAATCTTGGGTCGGTGGTCAACAAAGGCGCATGTAATGAAACATGATGCTCGGTGGCAATCGAATATAGCAAAACGGTGCAGAATACAGGAGCTTTATGGCAGTCCACGATTTGCAGTTTAATGTCACAAAATGGGAGGAAAATCTATTAACACACCGACCCCATGGAAAATTATAAAACTTATCTGATAAAAACCACGTGCGCAACAACTTTTATATTAGTGACATTTTGTGCTTTTTTCACAACAAAAATGAAAAGGCGATTATGATTGTTTATTTTTAAATATAGTATTTTGTTCCTTTTTAAGTCGATATATTTTTACGACTGCGATGCTTACTCAATAATTACAATTAGTTTTCATTCTTTTATATTATTTATATACTAGTTTACAGATATTAGATTAAATTAAACAGGAGTTGGAAGCTCTTCGAACTGCACTTTTGATATTATCTCTGAAGTAACTAATCAATTTCCAATTTTGCAGAAGACCGTCACGTGACTCACCTGATCACATTCCACCACATTTTTTGCAGACGATTCTTCTTAAACTCAATAATAAATTTACGTATTTCAAATCAAAATAACAGCAAAAAATGCAAGCAGATTATTTAAAACTTCGTAACGGGCTCGTACAAGTCACAGAGGAGCTGAAAATGAGACGGGTGCGTAATGTACAAACATATAGACAAAATTGCCGAAAATAATAATAAATAATTCAAATTTGATATTATTAATATTATTAATTATTGCTTAGTTTTGAAATTTAAGTTTTAGTTTCAAATCATTTGCTTGCGATTTAATCAACGGAAATGTGAAATTATACGATTTATTATTACTTTTTCGTATATTTAATCGCAAGTTAAAGAAAATAAGCCTGCGCCCTGTGATCACTGACACCAATACGTAAAAGGAAAGCTACATTACAGATTGAATGTTTCATGCCCAGTATATCACTATGTTGACTATGTTTATGTGCAGTACTAGTCGGGCTATTACAGTATTAGTTGATTACGTATTCGTGTTTTTGAGCTAGTATTTGTAACTCATTTTTTGAGACACTATTTGTTTTACTACTACTCACTGGTCGTATCGAGAAGGTGGTGGCTTAACGCAGGGTCTTAAAACTGTAAACTCCTGTAATTCTCTCACTGTATTCAAAATATCTATGTCTTCTTGATTGTCTAGCCCCCTGAGGTAATCTAAACTTTTGTAATATATCTGCTGTCATTCAACTGTTGTCTTCTGTATTTTTCCCTATCCCAAGCAACCGTCAGTAGATGCTGGAATTGTTGTAAATTACTCCAAGGTTGGTCTTATTATCAATATAAATATCGATAAAATGTATATATTCTTCAGCTAACATATATTTTATCAAAATTTTCAAAACTGATATCATGATAGCCTACTGTTGACTAAATTATTCATATTTTTTATCAGGCAATGAACAAGGAAAATGAAAAACGAATAGATACATTAGTAAGAGAAAAGCATGAAATTGAATCCAAGCATGTGAGTTGTTGTAATGAATAAAATAATTGAACACCTTTATAATACAATTTAGACATCTACTAATTTTCTACTGTAACATAATTTACTACTTTTATATAGACTAACTGGTTTATTGATCACAAGCTTTCGCATAAGCACTATGCTTTATTAGATGATCACCTGATGAAGGATAGTGCTTATACGAAAGCTTGTGATCAATAAACCAGTTTGTCTATATAAAAGGTGTTGCCCTTTATCTTTATAGTTTCTATTAACTAGACTAACAGGGCTACCCACCATTATACTTACGTAATTTACTACATTATGAGTATGTAAGGGGTGTCAGTGGATTTTAGACATTCGGGAGAGCAAGTGAGGGGAGCGAGGCTACGATTGTACGATCGTATGTACACGAGTAAGGAGGAGTACATTAGAACGCGAATGTTGAGAATAGAACGACGAAATAGAAGAAACTAAGGGAGACCAAAGAGGCGCTTCATGAAAGGTGAAAGGGGAGATAAGCAGGCGCTGGGCGCTTGCATAGAGGATGTAGAGAACAGGCCTGAAAGGAGGCAGCTGATCTGCTGTGGCGACTCTTGAATGCAATATCCCGAAAGACAAAGAACATAATTTACAATATTATGAATTTTATGATTTTGTAATACAATCAAGCAACGTCAAATTGGCCTACGCATGTTAGAAACTTACCAATGTCAGATCCAGTTTCATCCTGCCAATACTCTCCTCCACTCTATAATACACCCCTGTTTATACTACCATAACACCTTGGTTGTTGAGGGTCACAGACTACCCATTCTACAGATAACCACTCGAATAGTACTTCCGCATCATTGTTTGAGTATCCCCGTTTTCTCACAGATTCAGGCATTCAATTAACTAGACCAGGTCACTAAGACCAGCGCGTCAGTAAGATTGCCTGGCCTACATCAACGAATGTCTGTCTAGTCTTGCGCATACCCCATCTTCTCTGATCAACGTATCACAGTTAGTATACGTCTTAGAGCGAGATTTGAACCAGAGACCCCTGGACTCGAAGTCAAACGCTCTAACCACTACACCAGCTGTGTGCCACACCCCCCCCTCCCCCGCAGGCATTGCTTATCTGAATTAATTTTTGCTCGTCATCAGGGACAACTATTTGAACAAATTATGAAAAATTATATCCATATATATCGTATATCATTGCTATTATCTTATTCAGTATGGCTAGTATAAACTAGAGTAATACACGAGCTTTCAGGATTTCAGGATTCTGAAGTATGTCAGTTACGCAGCCAGCATCAAAAACTGGAGAAGCAATTGCTCCAGACCCACAACAGTTTTGAGAATGACATTAAGCAAATGAAAGAACAAAAGGTATATGTACAATATTAAATAATATATATGGCACTACTCACTCTTGTATCTCAAAATCAGTAAAATTTTTGCTCACTAATCCAAGTTCCAAGTTACTACTCACTTCCAATGTGTCTATTTTAAATATGAGTTTAATAGCAAAATGCCCGGGGGGAAGTGTCTCTGTAGCTCAGCTGGCCGAGTACCAGATCGGTGATTTGGGGGTCGTGAGTTTAAACCCCACCAAGAGCAAAGATTTGTGTCTCGCTATTTTTGCGTTCTTTTATTTATTTTCGAATGTAAACATTCTGCAACGTTTTATAGAGTTTGCAAGAGTACGCCATCGAGATGGAACGAAAGGAAATGCAGTCATTACGTGAGACTGTAAGAAGTCTACAGGTTAGCTTTTGCATTCGTCTCACACCCTCATTCTCTATAAGAAGGTCATAGTCTACCATTTATAGACCGCAGGTATCAGCCAATAAAGGCTCTCAGATGCAGGTCACAATGAGTGTTTCAGTGCAGCTATATTCAGTGCAGATACAATACCCTTTGCAATCTCCCTGCTGTCATCTCTCCTCCGTTCACTTTCCTTGTCCTCTCAACAATTTTAATAATAATAATAACAATAATAATTATCCATTTGTTTTGGAGTCGCCCTAATAACTAGTACATCTTTAAAGCGCTTATATACATTTCCTGTGATAACTAATTTTATTGCATAACACAATAGAATCTACATATAAGTTAAATCATAGCCTAACACAACCGTTAAATGAAATGAAATGAAATTCTATTTGATTTCTAGTGCCCTTCCAACACATGGCAATAATAATAATACATTTGTTGTGGATGCGCCCTAATGACGAGTATATCTCTAAGGCGCCTATATACATTTCGTGTGATAACTAATTATATTGCATAACACAATAGAAAATACATTTAAGTTAAATAATAGCCTAGCACAAACGTTAAAGTGAAATGGATTGGAATTCTATTTGATTTCTAGTGCCCTCCCAATACATGTCAATCAAAGACTCCCCACAAATTTATGGTTGCTATGACTAAATAGAAATGCAAGGAGTATGAGGAATACAGGAGTACAAGGAATACAAGGAATACGGTTCAAAGTCGACCAGAGCAATCGGGATAAAGTACCTTGCCCAAGGATACAACGGAATAACGCAATGGTATTGCCCGGATACAAACCGTCCACTTTCTCGTTCGGAGGTCGGCGCTCGACCGCTGAGCTACCCCGTTCCCTTACCGCAGTCTCGCCTGTAGTCCGACCGACAGACATTCACTGACAGTCGAGGCATGAGTACTATTATCGAAGGGACCTAAATCTGAGAATCGTTCGCACAACAATGAAAAATGCTGCTGTGACAAAGCAGGTCGCCTGACGGCGCAAGAAAACATTGTGAGACGCCACATATGTATAGTGTGTATAAAACTTAGCTAATTGCAACCTAAAATTATTTTCTATATAATCATGATTTCCCGCCAATATACCGATGCTGTAAATATCTATATGGCCACGCCCCCGTAACACGTGCGCCAGTGTCAGTCGACGCCCCTTTATCTTTATCCAGCGGCTAGGCACTTATTATAGATTATTAGTTGGTTTCACGTCTAGATAGCATCATCTAACTAGCCCCGCTAAAATGACTTTGACGAGAGATTCCAGATGAGAACCACGATATATTAAAGAGTATAAACAAATAAGTATATCCAAGTATATAAGACATGCGTTTCTTTTGTATATGGAAGTGTAACATTAAATATGGTGGAGAACCGAAGTTAACCTGATGTTAACGGAGTACCTCTCTTTCTGTGAGCTCAAAAGCCGTGACCTATCGACATCCACAACTCCCTCTGAGATGACAGGAGATAAACGCGCAGACATGGATGAACTTCCAAATCGAGAAGCACAGAGAATGCCTCCCATGATAATTTTACCAAAATTCAACCGCAGTGAAGATGACGCCGTACTCTGGTGGACGTTGTTCACTAATGCATGTGAACTACTGCATATGGAGGATCAAGACGCGATAACAATTCTCCCATTCTTTTTGGACGCCACAGGACAATATTGGTATAGTAAATTGCAGAGTGGCCAGAAGGCTACACTTGATACCTAGCATTCGTTATTCAACCGTCGCTATGGCGGATATAACAATTCCAACACTTATGTAATCAACAAATGGGTATATTTCTGAGTACATAACACGATCCGAAACATCATTTCGATATATCAACATGGACGAAAACCTACAGGTCTCACAAAATATTGAAGGCTGACAAGAAGACTTCCGACGGATAATTCAACCCCAGCAGCCTTAGACATTTAGCGCATTACGCTTGATTGGACATGTGGCGGAAGACACGCTTTTTCCAGCAATATCGCAGGATTGGCCACATCGAGGGACTCCGCTGATCGGAGAGTACCCCTATCGATTTACGAACAATGGACGTGAATTTAAAAAACCCGTAGGACAATATTATGAGCGAAACGCGTTTAATAATGGCTATTCAGACATCCGATTGACGATAATCACGATCGAGGACAATATCATCGTCGGAACGTTGGACGATACTTCGAACAATCGAGAGACAGATACGATGTACCCCGCCCACGTGAGTGCAGCACGCGTAATTTACGCAACACCGCACCGAGTTCGTGACCAGCACTTACCTGTTTTAGTTGTAGCCAGGTAGGTCACATAGCCGTGACTGTCGTTTCGCAAGGCCCTTCCGCTATGTTTCACTCTAACCAAAAAAGGTATACGCGCCGACCCGTCTATGTAACAATGCAAATCGGAATATGTTCAGGTCTTCCGGTGATCGGAATTTAGTTTACTTACTATTTTCGGAAATTTTTGCTACGGTTTAATCGATTCTGGATCAAAAATTTGTTGTACTAGTTTAGATAATGTTCGGAAAATTGGAATTGATCGAAATGCATTGGGTAAATGGTCAGTTAATTAGTCAGTCGGCGTTGGCAATGACATACATAAATGTTCGGGTCAACTAAATTTGCCACTGACTTTAGGCAGAGTGACATTTTCACAAACCCTTCATGTTTTCGAACAGTTAAATTTCCCTCTCATATTAGGTCTAGATGTTTTTTTGGCGAGAAAGTAAAGCATGTGTAAACTTTTCAAGTAACACACTAACGTTACGAAACAAATACGTTCTCAAATTAGCTGATCCCAAACTCCCGGCGATTGCTAAATTGACTAAGTCTGTTAAAATTAAACCCCAAACCGAATGCATATTACCCGTACGTCTATGCGGAGCCATCCATGGCGAACATGTTTTGCTAGATAGTAATGTAGATGCTGCATGCAAAGGTCTTAAAGGTAGCACAGCTGTAGCTATAGCAGGGCAGCAAGGCCACATAAAGGTAGCGAATATCTCGGCTACGAATACTGTGCTATTTAGAAATACGAAGCTAGCTGACATGTTGCACCTAAATTATTCAAATAGTGTTAGCTATGGAAACGATGGAGTGGAAAATGCTACGGGTATAAAGGTCACTACAGTTACTACTGAACTAATAGCCGACTCGCCCATAAAATCCAGACGTATAAATCACATTCCAATAATTTTAAGTTGCAATTAGCTAAGTTTTATACACACTATACAATCGAGAGACTATAGGCCATGCCGATACAACCAACAACAACGGACAGATGCCTCCTTGACAGATATAGTTTAAAACACCTTTGATACCAGGGTGATGTTGTACAGACAGAGAGAGATGTTTTAGCTCATAATCTAAGTGGATATCTACTAAAGATATCTACACCTGGCTTGCAAGAGTTGTTTTTGTGTTTTGCATGTCGCGTTTTCAAACCCATGTTCAACGAAGTAACATTTACTTTTCTTGCTATTTTTTATTATCGTCTCGTTAGGCATCACGCGAGCGGTGTTAAGCACACAAACTAATGCACGGTCTTGTACCGGGTCGAAAGAAATAGTGGAAGCCATAATGAACGAAAAAAAATCATGAAATATCGATACGTATTAACATTCATCTTGTAACTAACTCTAAACATGAATGACTCAAATAAAAGTACCTTTAAATCAGTTGAAATTAACCATCACGATCAACAAAAAATATAAAAATATTGCTTAAACTAAAACAGGCATCTTTCGGTGCTACTTTATAAATGTACGAAGGCGAACTCGTGACCTCGCGCTTAAAAAACCGTACCTCTAGCAAAAGAGACACTGGCGTCGACGAGTGTCAGTTTACCCGTTATGCAAAGGCACAAAATACTTTTAATACAGGTGGCCGTTCGGGCAGGTTTGACTGTATATTCAGGCGGAAAGTTTCTTTCACATAGACGGCACATCAGTCGTGGGGTTTCAATCACGAGAGTATATTGATGCGTAAAGTAGTAAAGAGTGGTAGAAATAGTGAGTTAACGATATTATCAAGACATGGCAAGCAGATTATTTCGAGGCAAAAAAGTGGCGTTTGTAAGGTTTTTCTTGTCCGAGCAGCTCTTTTGAGACAATTCTTGACTCCTTCGGATACCTAAGATAATAATTTTGTTCAATATGGAGATGTATTAGGACAAAATAAAGAACAATGAAGATCCTATAAATACTTTGTCGTAATCCCTATTGATCCATCTGTTGCTCATGCCGTCGAGAGTTTTAACAAAGGCTATAGAACGCGGTATGGATCGTGAGGATCTCACGCGTTCAGGCTTCGACCGACAGTAGCCATGCAAGTGTCAATGGCGTTTTACTCGTGCAAAGAGTTTTATAAACTGGTAGCGAGGAGTCAATGAGTGTCAACAGATAGACACTGAGTAATGATGTGCGAAAGAGTTGCGGCCCTTCCTTACCAATTTAGTCCTTTATATCGACTCAGAAGAAAATCTTTAAATTACAAATTTTGTAAAGTTAAATAACGGTAATTTAACTCGTAGATACACATAGGTGCTAATTATTCAGTCGGGGGTGCTGCGGTTTTAGCCTACATTTACCCGCTAAAAGTAAAACTTCGTTATTTACATATCAAACATGCCATATCGGCACGATATCGAGATCCCGTAATCATAAGAATGTAGAAATTCAGCGTGTAATTCAATAACTTTAACAGATAAGCAGAATAGTATAGTGAAAACGGACATGAAAGTCCACTCATCACTCTGTACGATATGCACACGGTCATTGGTGTCATGGTAACAACGGACACTAAGCAGACCATAGCGAGGCTAATTGTGGCGTTCACGAGCTTTTTGTTATCTTTATCTTTTCCGCTCGTTTGAGACGT
>WURV02200340.1:0-11682 GCA_011762755.2 Epimenia babai
ATAAGTGAGGCTAATCAAATTGTCGTGTTAACCACATAGGCTAGCTTTGTAAAGGGTCATAAATGAAATTGGCCTACCCAAGGATTACTACGGTAGTCAGCCTATAAATAAATAAATAAAATAAAAATAATGGAGAGGTTGGAAGTCTCCTATGGTACCGTGTACAGAATTGTGCATAAAACCTTGGGATTCAACAATTCCGGATACTTATTGACTGACCCTCGTACATGGTTTTCAGGAAAAAATCCTTATATAAAATGGTATATGAGTATTGAAATATATATTGTCATAAAATTTTGCATTTATGTATGTTTTTCAGTAAAACGTTGAAGTGTTCATATTGAATTTGCAACTCCATGTCTCTTCGCTTGCTCGCGATAACATGGGCGCCACCCGATTTATATTCTCGGGTCGCTCATCGCAGATTATAGATATTAATTGTCATAAGCCTGTTACCAGCATATTTTTCCTTATCCTTTGATTTGATAGGCTCTTATCGTCTATGATATTGATAAGGCTAATTCTTATTGGAAGCCTCAATTACTGGAGGTCAGCTCGTTCATATCGATGTGACTGACACTTTTAGGAGGCACGACAGGAGTCACGCACGGCACACGACGGGAGTCACAGGACGCCAACATCTACGCCAATAATAACTAATTAAAGGCGACATTTATAAAATCCCATGATACAAGATTTGCGTATTTCATCTCCACGTGATTAACGGGAAATCACGGTCGAGACGTAGTCGTCTATTTTAATTATTATGTGAGCTACGATAACGAAACTTCATAACAGTTGGTCTAGTGTTCAGATATCAGGCAAATACGCAGCAATACACGCTTGTTAACACATGCAAAATTCTGCTGAATTATGTCTCGGAAAATGACAAAGTTACCCCGATGTCGTCCGACACACCATTCCATACGCAGGAATAAGGAACTGATTATTGGGAAAAAAGATATGACCCTGATACTATAATTTCCCTCGCTATTGGTCCAGTTTACTTGAATGTCAGATGCTCTATCTTACTGGCGCGAGTGATGATTCTCTGTGACCTAGAATGAATCCCAATAAAAGGAACCTAGCAAAATACCTTAGTAACCTGGCCGTCTTTCTGAGACAAATCTAATGTAGCGCGGTTGACACGTAACGCTACACTAATACACTAATAAATAACTTATGTATTCGGTACCAGTAACTGGTATAATAACGCACGATAGTGAACACATTAATTAACTATTATCAACCGACATTTTGTCTAATGAAAGCAAAGAGCCTAGACGGTTAAGGCAGGGGGCCTTTTGTTTAGCCAATTTATGTATGCCTACGTTTACTCCATCGTCCTGAATTTCAATCCTCGTCTAATTCTCTTACAGAGTGATCCACAATTATATGTCCAACTTAGTCACATTATAACGACGCTCAGACAGTCAAAGCCCTGAAATTAACTCAGCCAATGAAGGTTGCGTTATGACCACGTCTGTCCGTCTGTGTGCGTTTGTGTGTGCGCGCGTTTGTGTGGGCGCGCGGGCGAGCGTCCCTGTCTGTGAATGGCTTTACATAAAAAGTTATGAAAGCGATTTTCATAAAATATTTGGAGAAGATTGAAAATAAATGCACAAAAGACTTAATTAGTTCTTATTAGGATAGGTGTCTGAGCCAAGAATTAATTAAAAATTTTACTTGATTTTTGATAGATTTGGCATTTTGTGGAACATTATAGATAATCACATAATATAATGCAACATTAGTTCGAATATCTCAGCAAACATTATGATATTTATGATCTGCGAGCAAACCCATTGAAAGAGGAATAAAATCCACGTTTCTGCGTCTAATACCCTCCCCTCTATTCTCTCGTATGCTCTCAACCATTTTGTTCTGTCTTACGTATAATTTAATCCAGCCGCGAAACTACTCACCATTTTCACCCGTCAATAGATAATGGATCGGAATACTTATACCCCACACGTGAATGACACGACGAATGCTTCACAGACGAAACGCTTCTGCGGCATTAAGAGTTAAGACTATGCAGATAGAGCCGAGATCAATACCGTATTCCGTTAACCATAATAACCGTCTTCCGCCAGATAATTCCGTATAGTAGTTATACCGACCAATTAGTAGTATCGAGGAGTTCAATTTCACATCATTGGTCGATAAGTTAAAGCAATTGTGGGATATAGTATACTCGGATAACTTCACTGCGTATATGACGCTGGAAAACGCAGAAAATCACCCAGATTGGCATAGCTTCAGGTATGATGTGTGGAATCACTTCTACAAACTCTATTTTTTCTGGTTTATGTTCATTCGCCAAAGGAGTATACTATACCTTATAGTAATTTTAGACTATGCTAATTATTCCGAGTGTTTTCTTGTAAATCCAAGAGGATATGACTTTCTCATTTATCAGCTTCCTGTATCTATTGTTAGTAATTCTCGACTTTCATATTTAGCCTACCAAGATTTTTTCTTTGTAAAAGGAACGCCACGCCTGTATAAACCCGGAAGTTCGTATGATGATTTACATATTAAGGAAGCAAATCACTCATTGCCAAGACTTTGTGTCTCCTTGAACTTCGTTTATATCGCGAGATGCGAATAAAAATTGCTTTTATACCTCCTATATCTATAGTTTTTTTCGCATTTGTTTCGGGGATCCACATGAGTTCATTTATTTTGCGCGAGGCAAAATCCCCATACTCGGTACATAAGTACTTTCGCACTTTACGAGAGACGCGGGTCTGTGAGGCGCAGTCTGTGGCGTAGTTACTGTATGCCGATCGGATTGAAGAATCACGCGTCAAGGCTGACGCAGGCTCTGTCGATTGTTGAGCTCTAAGATTGATATGTGTTTACTGCTTCCGCTTCGCTTCACGAGTGTGGGCGATTATTCACGATGTACATCGACGATATCGAGAACTTTCGAAAATAAATAATGTGTACCACAAAATTCTTAGCGATTATCGAAGAGTGATAAATATTTCAATAATTTGAGTAAAACTTGGCAATACTGTGATAAAAACGCAATGTAACAATTTTTGATTGTACGTACGTTGAGTAACCGTTTAAAATTGTCATTCGATAATCATCCACATCTACAGCTACTTTTTAATGAATAGATTCGGTCACCTTAATAGTGAAGAGTAACGACTATCTTGTGGGTCAGCAAAAGAAGACACCCCCCAATCACATGGCGCTTACTGTATTTGAGAGTATAGAGGAACTACAACCAGGGGTGATGAACCTTTTACCCATAATGCAACGTATTTAGAGTCGTCTCTACCCCCATATACAATGAGTGGTGATGTGCCAATGCAAAAATCTTTATGGCGTCTTTGACGCTACCGCGTCAATTTATGAGATTTTCAACTTGTTCAATGCTTCTAATTGTTCTAGAAGCTTCTGGAAGTTACGCTCTATCGGCATTTAGTGACAATGGATGAAAGGGTAAAGAACAACATTTATAGACTGCAAGTGTCAATAACGGCTCTTCAATGCGGTTTAAAGTTAGTGTTTATGGCATCCATTTAGCGCAGATACTACACCTCCGACACTTGCGTATCACCCTGCAAGGACGATATTGAGCCTTTTAGAGACAGATGCACCCCAGAAATCGGGGATAAATGACTCGTTGAGAATACTTGTAGAAAAGTTGACACGTGGGAGGTTTGGAACCTGCTACCTGTCGGTTCCGAGTCTCGTGCTAGACTTACTGCTTCCCCAGTGCGTAAGTAAACCACACAGAAAACAATACCCGATTGTAAATAATGCTGCGAATTACGTATGTCTTCGTTTGTTGTAAATTGGTTTGTGTAAGAATTGGTGCGAATTAATCATGATAATCATTAAACGTTGACACCTGGATGGCAACGTAACTACTCTCTCGCAAAATATGAAAGGCACTTCGCCGGGTGCAATCTGTCGAACATAACACCCGACGAAATACTAATCTCCTGAGATTGTTTATGTTTATTTGATTTGGGTTGTTGATATTGCGAAAGATTAGAGAAATAACTGATCGGTGTGCGCGTCATATGTGGCTTTTCTCGGGACCAGAAGGTGATTTATAGGAAATGTAGGCCAAGGTCGCGGCGTGGCGGCACCGTTTATTGTGCTGCGACCTACATAAGAGGATATCATTGGAATTGATTGTTGTTTATTCGGCGACGCTTCGTTTTCTTCATTTTCGAGACTTGATCGCTGGGCGCGCATGTTTTTTCTTCGGCACGAGAAAGCAAGTCTAAACTGGCGACGAAAGTTCGTGCTCATAAAACAGTAAATAACAGGATTAGCCGCGCTGTTGGCGTACGACAGACAGTGGGCGATTGTCTTACAGACGTGAAGAACTTTTAGGTAGTACAGATTGTTCGGACTGAAATCCGACGCGATATAAGCGATGTGTGCGGGCAGCCAGCAGATACCGAAAAGTAGCGTCACGGCCAGCACGAGTTTAACAACGTTTTTGTTGAGTCGAGTAGCTTTCAAAATGGCGGCTCTCGACGAACTGTTTCCGGGCCGAACGCGGGACATGAGACTAGTGCGTATCTGCCAATAGCACACCCCCATGGCGAAGAACGGAATAACGAAGAGAAAGGCAAAAACGCAGAGTGTGTAGACGCGACGATCTCTTTGTGAGGGCCACTTCTCGAAGCAGATTCTACGGAAACGGCCACGCTCCCAAACCGGGACTACCCCGGTGATAGTAAACACGCGGCATAGTCCAGTGCCACACGCGATCCAGATAAAGATGATGACGACAGTTGTTCGCAGCATTGTCCTGGAACGTACGACCCAAACGCGTTACAAGTCTGACAAGTTAAGGAAAATACAACCATTATTTATTAATATTATAACATTTTTTGTGAATTTTCAAGCATCAGACAGCCTAAGGTCAAGGCGCTAGTAGCACAACCAAATGGCTTTTTGAATCCGAAACCTGCTCGCAAATTTCGTGTAATCCGCCTCAAGCAAACCACTTATCCGTGGCTGACGGAGTAGACCAATCGCAAATATATATATCTGGGTAAAATTGAGTGCTAGAGTAAAATCCTCGATTCTGTGAATGCCAAAAAAATATCCATAGCGCAGTCTATAGAGTCTGAGCAGACAGTTGACATCCATTCACGTCGCTTGTTCCAAGTGCCATATGAATGCCTCTCCTCCGCTAAATTTGATATTTAATGAATTAATTCAGACGAAGTAAGCACCCGCCAAGTCTCACCAGCATCCAAAACACATCCAATCGTATGTCATGTATGCATGGATCGAGTAAAATCTCAGAACATATTTATCTATAAAGTAAACTACCCCCGATACGTCTATCAGGATAAATGTGTTCCCGAATTATTGTTACAAATTGTCAAAAAATGCATATTGAAGCATGTTTTATATCACGAAATGCCTAATGGGATTGCCAAATGAATGACGAGCTGTAGCGCTCTGCATCGCTATAGTCCAAGTGTCTTGCCGTTTAGGGCCCCGGATAAATCAATTGGTAGACTATATTAATTGCGTTTCTTTTTCTTCGAGACAAATGACGTTTTTCCATTTCCTCTTATCGACTTAACTGTTAGTAAGTACTAAAGAAAAGTATGCATTGCCACAGTATATTGGATATATCATGTTCATGAAAGTGTCACGGTGCGCGTGGACGGGTGTTCTAGACGTGCCCAGTGGATAATTGCAAGCGACCATGTGCCTGTAAATAAATGTCACACTATGGTTGTGTGACCGCCCAAAGGCTGGATCTAAACCCTCAAGCAATCAACTCGAATTCCGTGACCACGATGCTGTTATCAAAAATCTAACCGTCAATGTGCCGTTGCTGTTTTCCGCGAGGCCAGTGGATGCATCGTTATTTGCTAGAATATCTCTGCGCTATTATCACTATCGGGATAATACAAGATGTCGCACATCTGCATCAAAGTTCCAATGTTACAAGAAATCTCTTGCTGGCTATACAAAAACAGAAATATCCACCTCCCAAAGGATCACATTTTCAGATTACATGTCAAGGCTTGTTTCCGACTTCTGTGCGATAGAAGCCGAGATCGTACGAGTCATTATTTACACCATAGCGGAAAATTTCAAACGATAGTTATCTTCGTGTAGTTTTTCAATTATAATCTTCAATGACATCATGACAACCTTGTTAAATGAGTACATCTCAATGCTATAATGAATCCCCCCCCCCAGAAAAGACAATGAATAATAATAATAATTTCTGTATTTTGCAAGAGTCGATGTTTTTTCTCTATCTTGAATAAGTCATTATGTATTCGTTTTCGTATTTAGGTCGGTATTTGTTTTTTCTTGTTGTAAGAGTTTCTGCTTCCATATTTTCTAGAACTCTGTGTTTATTTCTCCACTTGTCTAGGTCGGTATTTGTTATATGTTACTTATAGGTTGGCATCGTTCATTTATTTGGTATTCAGTAGGCACACTTATTTTGTGTTTTGTATAAGTCGGTATTTGCAATTTTTGCAAACGAGAGATTTAATCTCTGGAAGGCCATATAATAAATAGAATTACAAAAATTCATTTTTGAAGTGATGACGGCATAAATAAGAATTTACTGATGACGACTATTAGACTGATGAGCTACCCTCTTAATATTTTGTAGATGCCAGTAACCATACTTGCAGATATTGGGGATGGGCTTATGAAATGATAAATTTGTATCGATTTGAACACCCTAATCAGAAATGGTCGACCGGCAGTGTATAGAAGAGCCAGACATATTTATTGAGCTGAGGTATATTATCTTTTTTCTCTTATGGACTAAGGGAAAAAGCACAAATTAAGTCTCGTCTGGGTTTATTTTTATTTGCCAACTGAAATGCATGTTAAAATGGTCGGAAAACAATTTTTTGCAAGAGTTTTACTGTTCTTAATATCACTTGGGCTGTCGAGCTGTACAAGCACCCAAAGCTGGCAGTCATCCGCATAGAGATTGTAGCTGACGTCATACAATGAGATGACGGAAGCCATGTTGCATGTGAACAGCAGAAAGGTTAGGACGCTACCCTGGGGAACACTGTAATTCAGTGAGCATTCGAGGGGAAATCTTATCTATTCTAACCTGGGCATGTTTTGTCTTTTGAATAAGAGTTAAACCATTCCAACACATACCATTCCTTCATGTTAAAAAGGTTCGAGAGAGTTTGCAATAAAATTTACACACTCAGTTGTTTTTGAAAGATGCCGAAATATCTGGAATAATGCCAAACCGCGTCTTGTCAAATGATTTTGAAACAGAATCGGTTAGATATGCAATATTGTCGTTTCCGCAAGACAATCTTGGCGGTAGGTTAACTGTAATTTCAGATAGTGATTATTTGTGGTAGTATGCTCTTCTCTGTATGGGCTATACGCTCTAATGTTTTGGAGTGGTTTAGTAAGAATCGATATTCATTAATCTACATACTGGGGCAGTAAATGTAGTGGTTAGAGCGCCTGCGTAGTGGTTGGAGCACTTGACTTTGAATCCAGAAGTCCCCAGTTCAATTCCCGCTCTTCAATTCCCAGTATACTACGTGTGGCGTTTTTCGGTCAGAAACTCATTATGCCTCTGTGCCCATGGGAGCCTGGGTATCCCACTTGGTGTGGTTCTATTAGCTATTTTTTCCTCTGACGGTTGCTGTGCTGCGGATGCTCTATGGATGGTCTTTATGTCGCTTACCTCGCCGCTATATCGCCATTGCATTGTAAATGACCATCAACCATCATAGACTTCGTGGAGTGTGAGACATATGTTGCCCATCTGTAGACGTTTGTCCAGTGGCGTGAATGGAAAGTCAATTGTTTGCCCAGACTCGCTGGGTTTTTCAGCGTATGTATGTCCCCCACCCCTTACATGTGAAACTAAACAATTTGTCGTGTTAACCACATTTTCCGGCTAGCTTTGTAGAGCACCAGCAATGGTCTAGACAACGATTACTCTGGGAATCGGCCTATACATACAGATATAGATTTTACATCGCCCAATCTGCATGTACATCAAAACCTGGTTTAAAATTGCACTCTGATAACCAGGATTCGCTGAGGATGCGATTTAAGGAAAATATGCTGTTTTTATATAAAAACCTGTAAGGGACAGTACACTCGATAATACACAGTACAGTGTGCTATTTCTATAATATCAATAAAATGCTAAGTACGTGTGTCCGTGAGTAGTTACGTCTGTCCACGTAATGTCCGGGTCAAAGAACGAACGAGTCAGATGATAATGATGTTATTATCATCATCGTCATATCAATCACGACTGTGAATTTGAGAATCTTAGTTAACATTATTAGTAAGTCAGAAGTCCAAACTCGCAGTTTAAAGAGGAGCACAAAGAATAAATCACTAAAGAGAATACCGGAATATGTAAAGGTATTTACAGTTGATGATGCAATGATTTTAAAACTTTAACTTTATGTGTTGATTATATTCATCGGTTAAGCATAGCGGTATATCTACGTGCATATTTGTTATTATTTATGTCAAAAGTTATGTTCATATGTATAGAAATAGATGTTTGTGTGAAACTATGTATATATATATAAATTATATAATTTTTATATGTATTTACATGTATTTATTATTATTTTATTATTAATCATTTAACGTGGCTTGCATTTAGACACATAGAACTACTATCATTATTATTTACGTGGTCTGATGGCCACCGTATTTATACATAACTGTACTACTAGGCTGAACTAAAATACTATATACACAACATGCATCAAATATATACATGATATGTACAATAGGAGCTAAGATTATATGATACTATACACATGATTTTTTCACGAAATGATAGAGGCAGTGTTTAGATATAAAATGAGAATATCAAAGTGATGAATAAGGATAATCCGGCCTCACATGAAGTGACAGTTGCTTCAACTAGCACGAAAGTTGTCTGTACTGAACTGGCCATCGAACTTTCTACCTTTCAACGAGCAATCGAAGAGGTGATATTGAAATTCGAGCATTTTCTAATTCGCGTTGAAAGGTTAGTTGCCTCTCGCGTCGCTTCGTATGAGGGCGCGTACAAGTCGCCACAGAGTTGAAGGAACTCGAATGTTGAAGCAACCGTCGCCTCATGCGAGGCCAGCCTAATGGTGTTACAATGCAGTATACATTTTGATAGTGTACAGCGCCATTAGATAACGAGTAATGCGGAACACATATAGAGGGCAAGTCACTTCCGGCCTCATGTGTAAAACCAGGAAGTAAAGGCGGGTAATGTCCCGGACGCCATTGACTTATTTCGCTCTGGTAATATCATCTACGGATGCATCGTCAGATACAATAGCATGGAATGGTACTTGTTGCATATCTTGGAAAAACGCAGTTCCGTTGAAGTTTTTGAAATTTCTGACTAATTATTTTATAGATGTACATAGGAAATTATGCCACGTGATACCATGATGTAGCGAATTAAAAATGATACCAGACCTATTGACTTTAATAAAACAAATATGAGATCGAGGCATGACTCATTAGTTAGGCCGACGTGCGTAGAACCATTGATGAGCTGTTTAAGGCGAAATGTCTCCAGAGTATCATAGAGATTTTGCTTCATTAGCGAATCTTTCCTCCTGTCAATGTTAACATCACCAGCGATAATGATATAACATTGACTGGTGGAAGGGTGTAGGAAAACATCTTCAAGGCTTTTAGAGAGTGCTGCATTGTCTGCATTAGGGGATGGTAGATTAAACCGAGTTTAATGGATTTGTTTTAGGTTTAATCCATTGGCTGTCGATGTCGTATTGAAAAAGATTTTCAATGTCTGGCCTTGGCGTGCAGTCAAGATTGGGCTTCTTATAAATGACGGAGCCTCCGCCATACGTTTTATTACTGTTTACGATCAGATCATTCTGAAAAGGGTCATTTCATAGCATTGGTTAGAGTGTTTGAGGTCAAACCAGGTCTCACTGAATGTTGAACTGTTGGAGGGGCAGAAGACAAAGTTAGTCATAGTGAGCAGGAAAAGAGCGTATGTCAACATGGCCGATTTTTTGGTGTGTTAAGGTAGTTTGGGGCTGATTTTAATAGAGATGAGCGAATTGATGGATATGGGGCGCCAAGGAATATCGAACATCGAGGGTTGTGGTGGTAGTCTATTTCGGCTAAGGTAACTTGATCGATTTCCGATCTTATTTGAAGGCGGCGGCGTTTTTCTGTTGTTGCCCTTGTTAATTGTGGAGGGGAAACGCGACGTTCTGATGGCGGACCCGATGTTTTTAGCTAAGTCGGAGGCACCGGTCTCATTAATGTTAATTCCGTCAAAAAGGTCAGAGTCATATAAAGGTCATAATATTGCCATTATTGATGTATGAGTAGTTTTTATCCGTGCAATGTACCCGTATAACATCGTTAGCTTTTTCAATCATACATGTACACGTGAAACGGCATTTTCATTCATCTCTTTGCCTTTCTCTTCGTTACGTTCCATGCGTTTCAAAATTGATGAAAAGAAAACTCTTGTTGAAATCCCAGCATCGTCTTTGAGTGCATCTAGTCTGGATGTTAACTCACTAGCAATCTCACCCGCTATCGTCGAATAATCTTTTTCGTTGTCTCCAGTGGTTAAGCGAGATTCGCAGTTTCCTCCAGCAGGGAGGACATTTTTCACACAGCGAGAGGTCTTGAGTAAGAAGCTTCGCTGGAATTGCGTCCCGTTTCGATCGTATGCGTACGGGTTCTCCTGCGGTTTTAGACACACCGCTGGGACTGAGATCCTTTGTGACGGAGTCGCCAAGTATTATGGTTAATGTTGTAGCATTATAGTCAATTTTTTTTCGCGAACTTGTCTGGTTGTCACGTTATTGTTCGTGGCTGAACTGTTTATGTCTTGGTAGTTCTACGTAGGCCCGAATGCAACGCGAACAAAACCCTGTCTATTATAGCCGCCATCTTGGAAATTTCACATTTGAGCTCGTCAGTCTTAACGGCGCAGTCTTCAGCTTGTTGGCTTAATTCTTCGCTAATTTTAGTTTTAACTCGCTTACCGACCATTTCTGTCAGCTCTTCCGTGTTAATTTGCACTATATTAACCATGATATCGGCGGGATATATGCGAAATAGGTTCGAGATACAGAGTGCTAAATTTTGCGTCTAATCGCGAAGCATACCGGAAGTATGTAAATGTATACTTTGTGTAATTATCATAGGAACTGCTTATAAAACAGTAATTCCCAAAAATCGTACAAGCGGGTGAGATAAAAAATAAACTATTCGTATCACTATTTAATACTTTGTCGAATACGAGAAACCGTCGGGTATGCGCTAGAATTAAGTTCAACCGACTGGGTGATTGTCCTTCCATCTTTCAAGCATGAGTAGATATTGCTATAAAACCAGCGAGTATGTGATAGGATTTATGCATGAACAGGTAGGCGACGGAGGAAGCTCTGGGCGTCCTTACAACATGGATAGATAAACACGTTGGCGGGGGAGTGAGCTCTTGGCCCGTACATCGCTAGAGCGAGGATAATTTCATAACGCGCATATTGCATCCGTTTGATAGGATTTTCACTCGAGCGGTTGTGACACAGAAGACTAGCATTACATTCTGAAAGTCAATATAAATATATAGAGAGGTGTGGGTTGCCGTGTTAGCCATGTCGTAAATACGAAAATACAAAGGTAACACCTTGTTGACTAACTATATAA
>WURV02200351.1:0-11682 GCA_011762755.2 Epimenia babai
TATAGTGCCCTTTTAACACATGGCTATCGAAGACACTTTACAAATTTATGGTTGCTATGATTAACTAGAAACACAAGGAATATGTTTCAATCCTTTTTGGGTACCACTGAAAACTCGGTGAGCGATGGAATAAAAAAAAAACGCTAAATTTTAACAATTTTTTAGGTTTGAAATTTGAACAGAAAACATGATGTGTTTGTGTGAGGGCGTCTGTCTATCTACCCCCCGTATGTGGGTGATTTTTCACGAATGTTATCTTGAATTATGCATGATTTCTGTACGTCTGAAGTCTGACGTGTTTTTACAGGAGTGTACCCATCAGGACCGGGAGTGGCTTGGTGAACCAGTCACCCGTGTCCAGTACAGTGCCGTATTCCTACTCATTAGCACCAGGTGAGTGTGGGTGGCGCGGTTACGTGAGGAGTGTTCCACACGGACGTTTTTTTATGGCAGGTTGGGTATTGCTGCGTTGCAGGTCAATATTGCAATATGGCAGGTGAGTATCGATGATTATGTGGACGGTGAGTATTGCCATGTGGCAGGTGAGTAGCAATAAATATGTGGACGGTGAGTATTGCCATGTGGCAGGTGAGTTTCAATGAATGTGTGGAAGGTGAGTATTGCCATGTGGCAGGTGAGTATCAATGAATATGTGGACAGTGAGTATTGCCATGTGGCAGGTGAGTATCAATGAATATATGGACAGTGAGTATTGCCATGTGGCAGATGAATATCAATGAATGTGTGGACAGTGAGTATTGCCATGTGGATGGTGAGTATCAATGAATGTGTGGATGGTGAGTATTGCCATGTGGCTGGTGAGTATCAATGAATGTGTGGACGGTGAGTATTGCCATGTGGCAGGTGAGTATCAATGAATATATGGACGGTGAGTATTGCAATGTGGCAGGTGAGTATCAATGAATATATGGACGGTGAGTATTGCCATGTGGCAGGTGTATATGGATGTATGGATGATGAGTGTTGAATTGGAAGGTGAAAGCGATTAAGTGAAGCGTCGCTTTTATACGTAGCACCAGCGCAGCTTGCCAAATGACAGTTTGGATCGGGATGCCAGCTCTTCACCTCCCCCCACATACTTTTACTCTCCCAGGGCATGCTTACTCGTGTTATAACAGCTCAATTTTACTGGGACTTATTTATGGGTAATGTTCAGTATAAGGAGCCATATTCGTCTGTTGAAAATAATGAAATGGGAGAGTAACACCTTTTGAGACTATTGGAATTTATTCATAAACGAGTTTCACATACATGTTACACATATACGGTATATGTACGAGTGTTATACTTCATCAGGGCATGGTGGCATGGAAATTAGTTCAGGAAATTAATTTACTCTCTAAATGTATTACCCTTGGTTTTTTCGATTTATGGCTAAGTCGACCAAAAAAAGGAGGGTTGAATACCCCACACAAGAATGCATGGGATAACATTATCTGCGATATTTGAACAGCTTGTATATATAAATATATACCTGTTTTTCAATTTATACCTATATATTACAATTTTGAATTTATAGTGCATCTCGTGCTTTTTAACTTGCAGGTGCCCTGCAGACGCCGTACGAAGCAAGTGCTTCTATACAAATGGATGATATCGGCAGTCCTCTGACCCCGCAGGCCATGAACTCTGGGGGTAGTGGTTTGTTTGGCTGGGGCAAGGGCTTCATGTCAAAAGTCGTGGAGAAGACCAAAGTACTGTGACTATCTTAGGCTATTCGTTTATTTGCTGTCACTATTATAGAGTGAAGTTTTTTCTAATGATTTGCACTGGTGTATGGATTAAATTCATTGAGTGCACTGGTGTATGGATTAAATTCATTGAGTGCACTGGTGTATGGATTAAATTCATCCATTGCACTGGTGTATGGATTAAATTCATCCATTGCACTGGTGTATAGATTAAATTCATTGAGTGCACTGGTGTACGGATTAAATTCATTGAGTGCACTGGTGTACGGATTAAATTCATTTAGTGCACTGGTGTACGGATTAAATTCATCCAGTGCGCTGGTGTACAGATTAAATTCATCCAGTACACTGGTGTACGGATTAAAACCATGTGGTGCGCTGGTGTATAGATTAAATTCATCCCGTGCCCTGGTGTATGGATTAAATTCACCCAGTACACTGGTGTACAGATTATATTCATCTAGTGCCCTGGTGTACTACGGAATTAATTTATTCAGTACACTGGTGTACATTCAAATTGCGAATCAGTAGAAAGGTTAAAGTGCATGTTAGCAAAAAGGTTGAAATTCTAATTCGTTAGACAGCTAAAGGGTTAATTTCTCACTCCCTCGTTGCTGAAAATAACATGCCATGGTGTGTTCTGAGAATATTCTAGATCTCGTATCCTGGCACCAGCATTTTTATTGCCCATATACGTTTAACATTTGTATTCATCACATTAGGCAGATAGTAATATTTTATTCATCCAATGTCTTTGTGGCAGAGTTCAGTGGAGTCCATGATCACTACATTAGATCCTCAAATGAAAGAAGTCATTTGTTAGTATTTATATGTCTACTTCATCTGCATTTGAGTTGCCATATTGGACATATTTCAATCCTGGAAAACTACAAAAGTAATACCACTGCGGCAGTTCGGTCCACTGCAGCACTTAGAACCACTGCAGCACTTTGAACCACTACAGCACTTAGAACCACTGCAGCACTGCGAACCACTGTGCCACTTTCAACCACTGCAGAATTTCGAACCACTGCAGCACTGCGAACCACTGTGCCATTTTGAACCACTGCAGGACTTCGAACCACTGCACCACCATCGTTGATTCATTGGACCATTTCATGTTTCAAGTATGCTTGGTCACTTGCAACTTGTATATGTTTATATCGTATATATCTTCAATGGGGTAGTCATCTTTGTTAATAAGTAACAGCAGAGAAATAGAAAGATTACAACGGAAGGGCTTTTTCCGCCTATTGAAGGTCAAAAACGCGCCATGTTCAGTTACGTTTTCATCAGCCGTAGTTTTTGCACACTCATTGTTTTTTTTTCCTAGACTCGGGCGGCGATCTAACGGTAGTCGTGGCGTCGAGCAAAGAATCGAAAATCTCACCGGTTCGCGACGCGTTCCTCTCGGCGTTCGGCCGAGCTACCGTTCTCGGGCGGGTTGGTAAATCGATCGTCTCCCTTTTGATTTTTCGTTCGCCGATGTTGGATGCCGTTAAAAAGATTCACTTCCTACTTTTATCGTCGCATGAAAACCAATAGAAATATCGCGAATACCGGTGTTTATTTCTATCGAAATTTCTGCTTTATGTTAAACGAGCGTTATATTAAACGAGGATGTCATTGTAGCCACGTAGGAGCGCTGGACTCGTAACCGAAAGGTCGCGGGTTTGAAACTTCTCACCAGTCGACTTTTCTGCGATGATCCTCAGCAAGTCATTTATCCCCGATTGCTGGAGTAAACTCGTCTCAAAAGTGGGTAAACGCTCGATAGTGTCCATGACGGGGTAATATGCTGGCGTGCGTCAAGGGTATTGGATATGCGCTGAATAGCTGCCAAAATTTTTCATTGTTAACCGCATCTGGGAGCCTTTATTCGATAGTACTTGCAGTCTATTAATGTTGTACTTGACCTTTACATTAGTCGAACATGTAAAAATTAAGCGGTAACACCTTTATGGCTCACTACGGAGATATAGATCACAAGCTTTTGGATGTTAGAACATTCTTCATCGGGTGAATGAGGTGAGTGATGAAGAATGTTCTAACATTCGAAAGCTTGTGATCTATATTGCCGCAGTGAGCCATAAAGGTGTTACCACTTAATTTGCTTATATCTGTATATGCAGTTCATATCGGGCTTTTTGAGGTGAGAATTCAACTATTGGCCGTGTTGCCAAGGTCGCCTAGTATGTCGACACCCGTTGCTTCCTGTTTATTTTACTTGTCAGCCATTGTGGTGGCGTGCATAGTCGTCTGCTTCCCACCGATCGCCGTGACTCACGAGTTGTTGCCATGATTATTAACCCCTTTAACCGTCCTTATACCAATAGTGTAAACTATACTGTACAGTCGAATTAATTTGCACTAATAACTACATATCACGACTGCCTTCAAAGTAATGACAATGCAGGCATTTTACTTTAGGCATTTCGTCAAAAATTTTCAGAAAAGCTCAAGTTATCTTAAGATATCGTGTAATATTATCGATGGAAAGGAAACCAGAGTAGAAAACAATGGCGACAGAATCGAAATTTTCTCTCTGCCTTCGTTGCTAGAGACGATACCAGGGACGCAACTCCGCACCGTGGCATACAATGTGTCAATGTGTGATGTCGATTAAGTCCCTTAACATTGGACATCGTTTTGACAAATAAATACGTCGTAGACGATAGCGAACAGGTCGTAGTGTGTCATGACGAATATATACATCATAGCCAATGTAAATAGGGATGTGTGATGACGTATATATACGTCATAACCAATGTAAATAGGGATGTGTGATGACGTATATATACGTCATAGCCGTTAAAGGGGTTGATAGCGAATAACATTTTAAAATCATAATCTGAACTTGCCCAAATATCAGTCCACCTTAATTCGCACGCACTACGACGGTCCTTGACCTGAGCAGCTGATCAATTAAGATGGCGACCAATGCTACTGTCAATCAAACGAGTTCTCGACAAAACTTATCAGAATTTAGAAATATTATATGAAAAATGAACACAATGCAATTTTTAGGAAATAAGGACATTTTTCTTTTATCTGAAGGAAGATATTGAATTAAATTACAATAAATAGAGTTGGGCATATTAAGAAGCCATTTTTGAAAGCTATTTTAAATGCCTACAATTAATGACAAGTACTCGGGTACCCGCTCGTGATCAGTCCACGAGTACCCGGGTATCAGTATCAGTACTCGTTACAACACTACATGCCACCTTAACATATTGTGAAATTGAATGTCTGTCTGAAATAATAAGCTTATTGATCCGATACTTTAGGAAGAACTTGGTTTTTGCTGGTGGTCAAACGTTATCGGGTACAGTCCCTGTGTTCTTTCTCTAACTTATAGAATGCGTTTGATCTGTACATGTGTACAGTTTGCTCAGTTATTAAACGTTGCTTTTCGGGGCCAGTGGTCGCAGATCTTATCTGTAATTTATGACTGGCAATAACTACAGGCATCCGTCTTTGGTGTCCCAAAACCGAGATGAAAATGACAATGAAAAATTTTGCGGAAAAATGTCAGCTTGACTCTTTTACTATCTTTTGAGCATAGTTGTACATAGTCCAGAGAGCTTTAACATTTTTCAGCTCAGAGGGCAGATATAATTTCGTCATTTTCTTACGAGAGTTATGTGATTCTCGGGCCTAAAGTTTCTGTATGAAATCCACAACTGCTCACGCTTCTTGTATTTGTTGCTCTTCCTATCATCCCCACGTCTTTCTGGTCGTTAATCGCCTGTCCCGTAATAATTCGTCTCCACAACTTCAACCCGCCATCGACCAACATTAATTGTATAGCCCGTGGTGCTCTCACACAAACAGAATAACTTGAACTCCCAGCAGTGGTGATGCTTATCAGGCATGTACTGTATGCACCTGGCATGCCCCTCGAATCCAATCACGGATTCATCTACGGAAATCTTCTTGCCTAGTGTACATACAATTTTTACTAAATTAATTATTGGTGTTTGATGAGGTCCTTAACTTTTTTCAGCTTGGTCTCTGATGCTGGCCAAGTATCGGGTGAGAAATGAAACATGCTCACTAGCATGAGGAAACGATCCCGTGCAAATGTTTGCCCTAAAACAGATTTACTTTGGCTACAGTTTTTGGAATCCCAATCATCATTTATACACGATTTTTTCCACTAGCCCCATATTTATGATGAGACCGAGAAATGCTTTTATCTAATCTTTATAAGTATGGGCCCAGAGGTGAAATCTTGAACTCCGCGAGAGTACACCTTTCTCGGCCACCTTTTTATCCCTATATCTATTTGCCTCGTTCACAATGTTATCTAGGTAATTTTCACCAAACAATTTCAAAAAATATTCAACCGGAACCGAGTCGTAGTTGACAGGTAGATGACACCCCTGCTTCCTGGCAGGTGAAAATGAGTGTGTGGATTGTGACGATGCATCCTGTTGATCTGCGATTGATACCCATGGTCTAGTATCATCCACGTCATCCACTTCAAAATAATCTTATTGGCTCGAGCACGCTTCCCCGCTGGCAGCTGCTATTACTAAGCCACGCCTCTGTCGCTGTTGTCGCAGTTCCATTACAACATTTTGTGATATTCAAAATCTGACTGAATTGCAGAGTAAAAATTTGTGTGTATATCACACAGTTATTACTATTAAACAAACGTCTTTGGAACAGATTTCAAATATTGAATATTTACCAGAAAATTTATATTCTGTAACACTAAATTGGTCATGTTTGATCCTCACTAATTTTAGCTGCCCTGTTCAATAGTATATTCAGCTCGTTTCCTTTTTTTGGCATCTTGAACTGACATCATGATTTCATTGATTGTCTCGTGCAATATCTCCTCATCATACAACGTTTTCAAATCTCGGCTGATATAAGTCATCAAACCCTCTACTTGATACTTAGTCTCGGAGCTATTCCTTTTTTCTATCACTTTTCTCTTTCGATTCTTTAATGTCTTGTTGAATATTTGTCATAACTTCTAGACATTTTACAATGTTTGATCGCTCTTTGGCTGTTTTTCTATATGGAGGAATGGTCATTGGTGTTCTTCCTTCATTAGTACTATTTAGGGACTCTTGGGCAGACAGAGACCGGATTAGACTGTCAACGTCACTTTGATTTGTTAGCAGCATGGACAGCTACATTAAGCGTGTTAGCAGCATTAGACTGTCAATGTCACTTTGATTTGTTAGCAGCATGGACAGCTACATTAAGCATGTTAGCAGCATTAGACTCTCAATGTCACTTTGATTTGTTAGTAGCATGGACACGCTCAATTTACCATCTGCCAGCCCTAATCTTGGCATCAATGGTAACTATGTGGTAGAAGATGCATTCTCTCTCAAACCATACATTATGAAGCCCTTTGCCCAGCGTGAACTGACCATCAAAAAAGGGTCTTGAATAAGCAATTCTCTCTTGCTCGCAGAATTTCTGAAAATGCTTTTGGCATATTGGCCAACAGCTTTCAGGTCTTTCTATTATCAATATCATTTTGCTTAATTAAACAGTCTATTGGTACAGTTTTTATTGCTTTATCTATCTTAGGAATATCATCCGATAAAAAGCCATCATAGTCACTGGCATCAGAATCGGAAAACGTACTGGGCGTCGCCATTTTAGATTTTACGTTTTTACTCTATCAAGGTCTCGCGATTCCCGAGAATCACGCTCGGCGAATTATTACCTAAATAACTGGAAATTCCCGATGTTATATGAAAAACTGCTCGTCATTGGTCGGAACAATATCTTGGTGACCAATAGAATTCGATTACACGTAAAAATTCGAATTATTAACGGATATTACGGGGGGTGGAAGCCGGATATTCCCCAGATTGGCCATAGCCGTGACACGCTGTGGAGGACCGTGAGTGCCGGTGTGGCTATAGCTGGACACTCGAGTTCTGTGGAATTTGCGTTTTAAAATTCCAAATGCCCAATCTGGAGCAAATTTTGTATGCCCATCCAGCATAAAAGAAACTTGAGCTGATGTGTGCAAGCCAGACATCACTCGCCACATTAAGTACCACATGAAATAGTTATTCTTATTTTGACCGCTGCAATTGTCCGCATGAAGCATTACATGTTCCTCACCTAAACCATAAGTGTGGAGAAAATGATGCACCAATGAAATGACCACATTTGCACCCTTCCTGGTGGAAACACTCTCATCAATAATATAGTTCATTTGGTGGGACATTCCTTCAACGTGAATACCAAATAGTTGACATTTTCGTGGGACCAGAAAGTAGATGGGACCAGGCTGTAAGGAATCGGATGGTATGTGCACTTGTTGAGCATAATCAAAGCTATAATGGATGGCTTCATTAATGAGGGATTTTGGCGTCGTTTGATTCAATTCTAATATTGGATATTTTTGGGCCACCACTTTTGATTTCTCAACTACATTCTGATAAAATGATAGTTCTCTCGTTGATGCAATCAGATGCTCTTCTTGTTAACGAAGAGCATTAGATTTGTCTTTCTCTGCAATGTTAATTTTTCGTGCTATTCATGTATTGTTCTGTTGACAAGTCAAACAGAGGTAAGTCATTAACTTGCCAACCACAATATAGGGCACTAACTTATTCCATATTTCTTTAGAGGATGTCAATTTGGCGACCCGTTCGTTGCCCAATGATTGTTGATAGATCTTCCATAATCCAATCTTCGTCACATTTGTTGGGAGAATCTGTTCAATACATATACATACTCTACATTCAGGACACTAAATACATAATAAGAATATACTTATCACCAATAAGATGTCAGATTACTGTGGTTAGGCTACCACATTAAAGTGACCATTCTGCTTTTTGTATAATTCAAAGCTCTCTGAGAATATATGTTAATGAATGTCAATCCTGCCACAGTCATGCTCGTATTTAATTTCTTTTATATTGTAGGGTCATTATGGAAAGCAATAGAGGTTGGAAAGAAATGTTCCTTTATTTGGCAAGATGTATCCGGTCACCCATCTGTAAAGAAAATACTGCATTAAAACTTGAATTGGATTGACAAATAATTCACTATAACAAAAAATTGGTGCTGGCAAAAGCTGGAAATCAAAATTATATAATCATTACATGTAGTGAATGTACCTTCAGATCTGCTCGACTAAAGCCAGGGATACGGCCAGGTAAAATCAGTGCATGTTGTTCTGCATATGTAAGGAGAAAATCATAGACTCGACGCACGTCCTCCAGTTTAAGCGCAGTCTTTCTGCGACCTCCTGTCCGCAATCACAACATTTGATTTACTCCGACTTATATCAATTATAACGTGGTATCGTAATTTCTCTAGAATCTTATAAATTTTGCCCCCAAAGTCCCTAACACCAATGGAAAACAGCTGGGACTTCCCCGCACAATCAGCAATATTGTAAGCGTGATTGAAGTGCCAGTCTGCTTAGTCTCGCCTGAGCACAAAAGGAAAAAAACACAACATGATGGAATTATGTACTATTCAAAATACCACCATAGTGATACTTGATTTTTTCTGTCGGGGTACAAGTCCATTCTTCTTATACCACTTCTTGATTGCCGATAACTTGCCAATTGAAATATCCATGATAAATAGAAAGGTATCACGACATATGCGTCTATGTTCAAAGTAGAAATTTCTGATGCGATCTCCCTTTCGCTCGCTGTTTTTCTGTCGTGAAATGAAATGAAATGAAATATATTTGATTTAAAGTGCACTATTAGCATCGCTGTCTAACACACTTTACATCAATAAAGAATACTCATTAAAAATTAACATAGCATAGAATACATAGAGTACTAGCAAGAACAAACTGCTTTTGGCCCGCAGAAAAAAATAATTGCGATAATATCGACATTTTTCTTTCAAATTTTTGGTAGTTCATCATGACCGCAAGAAGGACAAGGAGCATCCGAAGGATAACCAGTTACTCACCTTGGATCCGTATGATCAGAACCTGCCAGGCTTTGTATCAAGTGAAAGCTTCAGCAATGTCAGCTCATCAGCCAACATTGGTATATCACTAGGTCAACGCTGTTTGAATATTTCGCGATTACACTCTAAATGTTCAGTGGCAATTTACGGTGTAATAATGTTAAGTGAGTGAAGTTTAGTCATTTTTTTAAAGTATCACAATTGTATTTGGTGTACGAATCTTAGTGGTCTTTTACAGTGTATGAAATGAAATTTATTTGTTTAAAATGTACTTATTAGCAGAGCTGTCAAACACACTTTACATGAAACAATAGTCAAATGGTCTAAGACTGTAATGTAATCTTTTAAAGTATATAAAATTAGCATCTATCAGTATACAGGTAATACAGATCAATGTTAGATACAACTATGTACATTTACAGTTAAAATGAAATGGATAACAATGTTGAATAATACGGTGAAAAGTGGAAAGTGTAACAGTGTCCTTCCAATGTTACAGTGTTCAATATGGTACGTTTTGTGGTATTTACAGTGTAGCAAAGGTAACGTTACTATGATTTGCATGAATGTACTGCGTACTTTTTCCGTGTTACTATGTTTTACTGTCATTTCCCGTGCAGCTATGTCAGCGGGTTATATGGCATCGATGACGCCTCAGAAGATGGAAGCCAATGCCGTACAGTGGGCAAAGGAGATGGACTTCAACCTGAGGAAATATGCCGATATTATAATACACAATCGTCCATCATACGTCGGTCAGTCATTCACAATTTCCCACTTTATATCCATTGGTCAGTCCCTACTGGACACCTCACATCGGTCAGCACAATCGACTATCATATGTCATCCACAATTTAAAGATGGATTAAAAAACTTTGAGTTTTTTGTCATAAACTATCACTCTTCTCACTGAGTTATTGCCCTTCCCGAAAACTCTTATCTGAATTCTAAATCTACATGAGAAAAAACTCCTTTCTTAGATCCAAGACAAAATCTGACAAAATATTAAGATAATTATATAATAATTATTTCAGGTTTTTATCTTTTAAGATTTAAAATTGAATGAAGCAAAAGCCGAAAAACCAAATAGAGAAATTTCACGTAGAGACAGTCGTTTGTTTATATTCAGTTCCTGTATCGAAGCAGTCAAGGAGAGTGAACCCAAAATTCTGGAAGCAGCCCATAGCACCAGACGGTTCGTATACAGATATTGCGTATTATTTCTATGACCTTTGCTGTAAAGGTTATGTATCTGATAGTATCTGTCAGTTAGGTCGTCTATGGCAGCCATTTTGGAAACATAAAGTTTATGTGTCTCGACAAAAGAAGGGAATGGCGAGGTTTTAGTGATATTTTGTACTAAGTGTTTATCACAATTACAACATTGTTTTTATATCCACTTCATGACAAATTTTCCCAATATTCCAGCACGAAAATTTTGCATGCGTAATTTGTTGGGGAAAGTGCAGGTAAAAGTGCTAGGTTTTTAACCTATTCAAACTTCGAAATAAAATTTAATTTAATAAATTAGATTAAAGGTTATTTATTAGCTTAGCTTCACATGAGTAGACACTGTGGATATCTGATCCCGGTAATGTCACTGTTAGTCTACTTATTAACCTGTATGATCTCTGATCGTATTAACCTGTATGATCTATGATGATATTAACCTGTATGATCTACTATGATATTAATTTGCATGATCGATGATGACATTAACCTGTATGATCTACAATGATATTACCCTGTACGATCTACGAAGATATTAACCTGTATGATCTATGATGGTATTAACCTGTATGATCTATGATGATATTAACCTGTATGATCTACGAAGATATTAACCTGTATGATCGACAGTGACATTAACCTGTATGATCTATGATGGTATTAACCTGTATGATCTATGATGATATTAACCTGTATGATCTACGAAGATATTAACCTGTATGATCGACAGTGACATTAACCTGTATGATCTATGATGGTATTAACCTGTATGATCTATGATGATATTAACCTGTATGATCTACGAAGATAT
>WURV02200362.1:0-11681 GCA_011762755.2 Epimenia babai
TGCATGTGGGATTTCCCCTCTCTATGATTGAATGTGTTTCCTAACATTGTATGTGTATCAGTATATATTTTCTTATCGATTTTATATTTTTTATGTATACATGTGTATTTATATTTCTAGATTCTAAAGTACATAGTGTATCATAGTCCACTGTTTGTATTAATTATTGTAAAGTGTCTGCCCTCGTGCTTCAGTGTTACCAAGGAGCACTCTAAAATATATGTATTATTATGTATTATTATAAATTTTCCTTTTCCTTCCCAACGCCATAAAATGTCTGTATTGTCTGTTCCTAGTTTTGCATTGAGATCTCCCATAAGGATCTTTATGTCTCGCTTTGGGGTTTTGTCTCCAGTTGCTTGGATTGGTTCATAGAATTCTTTTATGTTCTCTGTATCTGCTGTGTTTCTGGGTGCGTAACACTGTATGAAAGTGACTATCCTTCCCTTAAAGTTGAATTTTGCATTGAGGATCTCTGGGGACACTGGTTCCCATGCTAGTAATGATTGCCTTGTCTCAGATGTCATCAACAGAGGTACTCCATACATGTTTGGCTAACCTTCCTGTCCAGATGGTGTCTTCACTTGTAAGTTTTGTCTGTCCTGCTCCTGTCCATCTTGTCTCACAAAAGGCAAGTAATTTAAGGTTGTACCTATGCAGGTCTTGGTCATAATAGTTGTTAGCGCCCTGCCTTCCTGAAGGCTTTTCCAAGCTCGCATCACGGGCTCTTCTATAGACCCTCCCTCGACCATGTTATGGGATACTATCGTTGCAGTTTCAGTAATAATCAAATTTTTACAGAATCAGGTTATTGGCCCAATCCAAACCTCCAGACTGGAGGATCAGTGAGTGCGATTTGTCTGGACTTCATCCTTTTACCTGTCTGCATGGGTGGCCTTGCCAGCAGATAAATCTCCTGCCAGCATCCTCGCTGGGTCATACAAGTTACCCAATCTGTTACAAGTTTGCACTCTCTGGGAGGAAGGTGGATAAATGACTTGCTGAGATTCATGACAAAGAGGTGCAGAAAAAATGCGATCTTTCAGTTACAAGTCTAGTGCCCCTGTCACTTGACTAACTGCTCCCCATAATAATTTATATCTGATGAAAACAGTTGTGCTGCCCACAGCTTTCATCAGTTTATTCTATTTGGCTCACTTATTTCACATTGGTTCAGGTCATATTTAATGAATATAAATATGTACTGTTAATACTATAGTTTAAACAAAGACTTTTTTCATTCAATCAATAAGACTTAGTGATAGGACTTTGTGAACGACAGAAACGCCAGACCAGTAATTTGAAGATTTTGAGTTTGAGCCACTGAGTGCCAAGATTTTTTCTGTCTGCTATTTGTTATAAAGGTAAAGGCAAGGTTTTGATGCTACTTTATATTTAAATGTCAGTCGCACATACAACATTGCCCTGTTACATCCTTGAGATATTTTTATAATAAATCATTCCACAACAAATCTTTCTCAAATATTCAAGCACGAAAATCTTGCTCATTTCCTATTGTGGAAGGCACGGGAAAAAATCCCTTTATGCTAGTTTGAACGTGCAACTTCTTGCATGAAAGGCAGCTCCTCTAACCACTACATCACTGGCGCCAACAAGTTATAGTGGCATAGCTCCATTTAACAATATTACTTGGTTAATGATCCTAATGTATTATTATTAAGCCTTGTAAGTTTTAGAGCTTAGACAGATTTTTGATTGAACTGTAGGATGAAGGAGGAGCTGATTAAAGAATTGGTACAGACCGGGAAGAATGCAGAGACCATGAACAAGCAGTATGCTGAGAAGATCAAAGCACTTGAGCAGGTATTTTTATTGTGTGCCCTCAAACATGTAATGCACTGATTTTGAATGATTAAGTTGTGTAGTTGTCACCACTATATGATTGGATGCTTAAAATCCTATAGCTTAGATAAAAATTTAAATGAGATTTTGCAAAATATAATATATATAATATAATGTCTGTAGATTCATTGCCAGCGAGTGAAATTTTAGAATTCTAATTTCCTTTGGCTATTATCAGAAAACACCTCAAACAATGTTATCACTAAAATCACATTGTTGTTTTGTACATTTAACCCCTGTAGATTGTTGGTTGTTATTATAAACCTAATGAGTTTCAAATATGACTAATTGTAGACTGTTTGGTGTCGGTCCGCTAAGCTTAGAGTGTGTAGCATACTGTCACTTGTTAACTGGTTGTTCGTAGTCCATTCAGTGTATAGACTGAACTGCCTATCCCAACAGATTTCGAGAAACTTCGCTACTATTATAACAGTAAATCAATATTGACATTCCTCTGGCAAGAGAAATCATATAAGCGAGATAACTGCAAACCATTCAATAGTTTAAAATGTCAATAATGGATGTTGCTGCTACAACAGTAACTTATTGCCCCTACTTGCAATTACGCAATTTAATTTTCAAATAAACTGACTGGTTGAAATGGGAACACCATGAAAATTGTTTCAACATGTAATTTAAATGATTCAGTGAATCATCCAAGGGGCTAATGGGAGTAGCCAATTTGGTTCTTTGTATAGCTGGAGAGAAATGCAGAGAAAAGAACCTATACCCCTGATGGGACTCTACCCCCACGACCTACAGATGATCAGTCTGGTGCTCTACCATCTGAGCTACTGGGGCAAGCTTTCTCCTGTGCATTTATTTTTATTATTTTTATTTATAGGGTGATTACTGTAGTAATCATTGTATCGGCCAATTTCATTCATGGCCCTTTACAAAGCTCGCCTATGTGGTTAACTCGACATTATGATTAGCCTCACTTATATAAGGGGTGGGGGGAAACACTTAATGTGAAAAACCCACCGAATCTGGGTAGACAATTGACCTTTTTCCATTCCTGCCACCGGTTCCAGATGTCTATATACGAGCTACATATGTCTCACACTGCCCTAAGTGTATGGGAGGTCAATGGTTATGTACAATGAGATTATGGCATAGCGGGGAGATAAGCGACATAGAGATCATATATAGAGCATCTGAAGCACAGCCAACATGTCTGGTGCTCTACCAACTGAGCTCATTGTCCGAGGTGTTGTATTTGAATTACTTTGTAAAGGATGACTCCGATTATATCCCATATTTTTGGAATGTCATTTTCTATTTTCAAAATCATCTTATATAGAGGTGGCCAATGCGGCGGTAGACTGGCTGTTATTAGTTGATGTATTATATTGATTCAATTGGTGAAGGATGCTGCTAATTGTAGACAACTATCAGTTGGATTCCTCCAATTGTAGGATAGTATCCAAGTATTGTATTGATACGCTGTACGGAGCGTATTTCGCGCTAGTGTAAAAAAATTTGCCAATTTCACGATTCGATAAATTTAGACTTGAATACATGCACTTAAAATTTATATAGACTTCATACGTAACTAGTCGACTAAAGCAGTACATTGTATTAATGTACGTTATCCTTCATCATTTTGTGCTTATATCTAATAAAATCCTTAATACCTGTAGCTTCTGTGTGTTTTAATTTATATTTAGTGACTCAAATGCAAACAGGTAAACAAATAAAATTAGAAAGAAGCCTCGCACATTGCATCGCACTTATGAAGGTGGAAAATGTTGGATAAAAAGAAGGGAAACCATGTTCTATTTCCTCAGTCAGACCTCGGGAATTTGTACACATTTACCTATTAATCATGAATTGGCACAAAGTTTGAACTGATGTGAAAGACACAATCACTCGTAACTTTATACATGTAATTTGTTTTTACTAATTTTTCCATTTAACTGTGTTCACGTAACAAAAATGACTTTAAAACAACTTTAGTAAATACATGTCACACCCACCCGCACTGAACATCTAAAATTCAACTGTCTATAAATCCTTTTACAATAAGGTCACTACAACCTTTCATGGTTTCATCTGCTTCTGCAGATCTCCTGTACAACCAGCTGGTACATATATAACAGGGAAACTAGCTCTGGCCAACTGTTCAAGTATAGAGGGGGTGCGATGTGCTGCAAATACATCAAGGATTACAAGTCCATGTTGGTCTTTTGGGAGTTGTAGCGCCTTGCTCTGGCTGTGCATGTATGGGCAGAGAACTTTGTCGACATACTGGGCCATGGTTGATGTGTCCGACCAATGGTTGGTAGAGTGGGTTACATCCCACTCTGCAGGCATCTGCATATCCGGGTGACACCTGACAAAAGGCGAAAGCTTAAGTCTATTACAGAAACATAGTGGTAATCGCTCCTTTTAAATGGAAAGCTGGCCACATTGTATGTTTTTTTATTTGGTTATTGTGTACCTGCACGTGGAACCGCTAAGCTAACTAATACTAGTACTAAAATTAAACATGTACTTGGTAGCTACAGTGATGCTTAACTCGTAAATCTTACAAATGCTCATGCAGCAGATCCTAACAAAAACTCCACCAATGGTGCACGTCCTTGCCACAAATCGAGATGCTTACTCTGCTGCCATATTGACACACGCTCAACCATCATTGGACTGAACAATGCCACCTTTAATATCAACGGTTCACACTCATGTAGCTCTTCCAACGTAATTTATGTCATAACTTGCCTAAAATTCCCCCAAACCAAGTACATGGCGAAAGTAGGCAAACCCTTCACAAATACATCAATGGCCACAAATCAGATTAAACGACTACCGTGTGTGGCAGTAATGAAGCCTAAGAAGACTTAAAAGACAAATAGATGAACAAAAGATTATTTCTCACTTTGACTGGATTAATCTAGGACTAAACAGGGACTTAGGTTTCATGGCTCACTATGTATAAGTTTCACACTCGCATTTCCACCTAAAATATCTTTATGTTAGTATCACACTGCCGTCTTCAATACTTAACCTTTTTTATTTCACACAGTATGTATTTTTTGTGATTTCTACCGTCACCAAAGCCACCACAAACTGTCCGTCCACATATCTCATATGGGAGCATTCAGGCCGCCACGCAATACTTGTTTGCTTACCCTTTTGTGTCTTGCTACCATTGTCCTGCCCGATGCAGGGTGCTTAACGTGTTTCCCACCTTTTATTGTCTCTACTCACCGATTTATCATATTCTACTCGTGTCCACCATTATGTTGTTTTCTCAACCAATCACGCTATCATTACATATCTAGTGCGTATTTTCTACTATTGATCTTCGCAAGCTAGACATGTTAGTTCAGTCATCTAGTACCACCAACCTACATCTGATCATTTAGTATAAATTTTCTGTATTTTACATGCTGATCAATTTCATTCCATAAGCCTGACGCAGCACATTACATATATGCAAAAGCTCATTTATGAATAAAATTCATTAGTCTCAAAAGGTGTTACCCTTATTTTTTCATGCAGCAGATCGTAACTCATTATTGTACAACAAAAACCTGATACTTTTGCCAACATATATGAGCTGTAACAAAAGTATAATACCAGATAGAGACTAAACAGCGCCATTATCTGTCTCTTGTCTTGAGACCTGTGATCTACTTAACGTGATCCACAATTGGCCATTGTCTACAAGGCGGTGGGCACTTACTTTAGACTGGTCTGAGTCTGATTGAGGTCAACTATCACTGTGTCAGGAACTTACTTGTCACTAACAGTGCTACATATCATGTGATAGAATGTCTGGTGCATTTTTGGTAGTCTGCACTTAGCTTTTTCATGGTACGAGTGCCCTTCCGGCGCGACTACCCGAGCTTACGTAGTCGGTTCTTAGCATAATTTTCGATTATGACTATGTGACCGGAATATTCTTTGAGAATTGACTGCTTTTCTTTTATTACTATGCCTGTGGCTCCTGCCATTAGTATGTTGTCATTGATTACACCCCCATGTTTACATACAACTTTTACATACGAATTAACTTCACTGTGGGGCAGCTGGTATAGTGGTTAGAGCGCTTGACTTTGAATCCAGGGTCCCTGGTTCGAATCCCGTTCTGACCAGTCTACTAACTGGCGTTTTTCTGGCTGAAAGCACCTTGAACCCCATTGCTCATGGGGGTCTGGGTAGCCCTTGCAGTGTGGTTCTGTTAGAGCTCTTTCCTTCTGACGTTTGCGGTGTTTCAGACGCTCTATACATGATCTCTATGTTGCTTACCTTTCCGCTATGTCGTCATCTCATTGTAAATAACCATTTACCTACCATAGACTTAGCGGAGTGTGCAACATATGTAGCTCGTATGTAGACAGCTGGAACCAGTGGGGTAAATGGGAAAAGGTCAATTGTCTGCCCAGACTTGGTGGGTTTTTCACATTAGGTGTTTTTCCACCCACCCCTTGTTAGTGAGGCTAATCAAATTGTCGTGTTAACCACATAGGCTAGCTTTGTAAAGGGTCATAAATGAAATTGGCCTACGCAACGATTACTTCGGTAGTCAGCCTATAAATAAATAAATAAAAAACTTCACTGTGGATTGACAATACCAACATCTACCAGGTCTACCACATTGATTTCACGTGAAATTGCATGGTTCGGTTATACGGGCTTTTTTCTGATAAAGATACTTTCTTCCAATTTCCAACAGTGCGAAGGCCCACTTTGCCTACTTAGCATCTTCAGAAGGCCGTCTTAGCACCATGTTGTGCTGCGTACTTGGCTATCTCAATTTTTCTCTACTTTTGTATGGTAACTTGTATGACATTTAGAACTTTTTGACCCAGTCAACATAGCAGAATCTGTGTCATAGGTCTCAACTGCGGAATTAGCCGCTTCTATCACCTTAATGTCTAAATTTCTGTTGAGATGAGGATAAAGAGACTGCCTATTGGCAGGAATCGCTGAAACTGATTCAAAATACTTCATATAGTATTCATTGGGATGAGCTACGACATACAATGCATATGATCGGAAGAGGCGGGAATTTCTAGAAAGAGATGTAAGGTATGAGAGTAAAACAAAGATCGTACGGAGTGAAAATTCACCATATATTTTATTTATTAATTTTGTTCAGCGAACTCAAAAATCAGTGGATTAGTGTAAATGTTTGTGTTCGCAAATTATAAATTCGGCACAAAAATATGCTCCGTATAGTAATGAATCTTTGCGGGGTGTGTGACTAATAATAGACTGGTTGTTAGTCCAGTTATTGTATTAATTCAATTGGTGTAGGATGCGACTACGTAATTGTAGACTGGTTGTTATCAGTCCATGTATTGTTTTAACTCACTTAGTGCAGGCAAATTGTTGATATATTTGATGAATAGATTAGGAGATAAAGAGCAACACCTTTTATATAGACTAACTGATTTATTGATCACAAGCTTTTGCATAAATACTATGCTTCATCAGGTGATCAGGTGTTTATGCGAAAGCTTGTGATCAATAAATCAGTTAGTCTATATAAAAGGTGTTGCCCTTTATCTCCTTAGTTATTAAAAATTAGACTAACGCGGCTACCCACCTATATACCTTGATGAATAGAGAGATGTCTAATGAGGCATGAGGTATTCCAATACACTTGCTGATGATATAGTATCTGATTTTCATAATGATTACATTTACATACTGATATCACTATTACTACTGGTAGTATATGTGATTTAATGCTCTGACTATATAAACTTGAACTTCCTGTATGGATGAACATCTCTCGGACCTGACCACGTTGGTTGGTCTCAGACAACATGCTGTATGAATGAACAACTTTCAGACCTGACGACATTAGCGCTAGTTGTGATTATAGAACATGCTGTATTTATGAGCGGCTCTCTGACCTGACGATATTAGTGCTAGTTGGGATTATTGAACATGCTGTATTTATGAGCAGCTCTCATTCTGATCACATTAGTGCTTGTTGTGATTAGAGAATAGGTACTTTATGGTGTCATGACTAGGTATGGCATTATGCTGCATTCGACACACATTAATAAGTTTTAGGTACAGTTAATGGACCATGTCGGCTTGTACTATAGTAATGTCATGCTTATCAGGAAAAACAGAACATCAGACATGACATGGTGGAGATGCAAAGGGCCATCCAAGATCTCAATGTACAGCATCCTCTCAACTCGGCGATACGGGATTCCCTCAATATGTTAGTTTAGTCGCGTTCAGTACTATTACCTCCGGACCATACGGTCTAGTGTATTAATATCTAAAATAACCCCTTTCACAGTTGCTGTCGTTTTTGCCTTAAGATTTCAAGACTGAATATTCCACCATCAGTTCATATGTTACTAACCTTGTTTGAGTGAACATTCTCTTGCAACATTGTTTTTTTCCAGCCATTTTCAGTCCATAAATGTTTATTGTGCGGCGTCCGATTATCGAATGGTTTCGCTGCTGTCGTTATATTGATGGGTTAGTCGATGCAACATTAATCCATGCAAATGGAGAAAAAATTGTGAAAGACGCAGGAGAAAGAGTGAGATTTACTATGTAAGCTATGATCTGTCTGGTTTTTGAGTGAAAAAGGTAACGACATTCGATTATTTAGCGGCGTCCAATTATTGACCAGCATTTCAGCTTTGGTTTCGCCGCAGTCATAGTTTTTATGCAATTATCACTGCGTCATTAAACCATGAAAACGGAAGTATCATCGTTGAGACTCCAAAAAAGCATGTGAATCTCCGTGTAAACTATGATCTATCTGGTGGAAATTTCACACCTGTGAACTTTCCGACCATGATGTAAACAACCAACCTAACAGTGACAGCTCTAGGCTTAGTGTCTTTCAGTGTAATACCCGATCTGTCAGAACCAGAAGACAGACATCTTTACTAATTTTTTTTTCATGATCAAGAAGCATGACCTAGTTATCTTGTCTCTCTGTTGAGAGTTGGCTCAATGGGTATGGCGATGAGTTGGTACCAAGAGAACTGTCATTGTTGGGTTACTCCATTCATCCAATGCTATTGTAAAGTACGTACTGGTGGAGGTGTTGTGGTCATCTACAAGGACACTTTGTCTATTTCAAAAGTCTTCGTGATGTCTGAAATGTTGTGTGTCATTGAGAACATTTGTGCTGCAGTTTTTCATCACCCCAATTCTCCTCAGGCCAAGTGTCTGTTTGAATACACTCACTTTCTCTTTTCCGTAGTTACAGGAAAAGTGACTTATTGAATGCAGGTGGTTTCTTCAATATCCACATTTAATGGCTAGATGATTTTTCTCGCGTCAATTTGTTGCGTTGCTTGGGCTGTGTAATATTTATCTACACATCGAGACATCCACTTGTATGAAGAGTGGTACTTTTGACCTATTTATCACTAGTGACGAGATCAATGTCATCTCGGAAATCCCCTCACAAACCTCTCGTTAACAGCCTTTTCGTAAGTTCTCGTACTGCAACTCCACATTGTAGGATGTTCATGTTTTCAACAGTGGCATTGCTAATTGCAAGAATTTTATTGCTGAAGCATCTCTCGGGGACTTTCATTTGTCACTGGAAAAATTGTTGGATGTTCATGCACAGGTTACTAAGGCCAAAGTCAAAGACTATTCTTCATCTTCATTGTTTTGCTCTGTTGTTGCCAAGGCTCATCGCGTGTGTCGCAAGGCAAGGAAATCAGAAACACATGAAAATCGTCGTCTGTGTGTGAAAGTGCGCCAAGACTCATTCTGAGCGGGATACTCAAAGAGAATATATATTTGTGTTCGAGAAATTCCTCATCTCTGTTTAGTCCTTCAGTGACACAGTTGAGTTTGTTTATCATCTTTAATTCTTGAATTTCCCAGTTGATGCGTCGCTTTTGGTGGACTTTCATAAGGATGAGGACACGAAAGTCTTCTTTTGAGTGATTGGGTAGTTGAAAGCGACTTTGTTCATGTGCACTACTTGTCTGCTTATATATTTTTCCGACCACCTGTTGTTTTCTTAATACCTTTTGACAGTCTGACTATTTGCCTACTTTCTATAGCTCTCCACGCTGTGTCTGTTCTTTGTACCTTTGTCTTCATCCCACTCCCGTCGTACCTTTGGTAATGTTCTTTATTGTCTCCTCTGTGATCTTCGTAGTTACAGCGCAATTTTGGTCAAGTATTCAATCCGTGTGCCACCTCTGCCCACTCATTGCACTTGATGAAGTATACTTGATATACAAAAGCTGGTGTTAATCCTTATATAGTTAGTAAACAAGGTGTTACCTTTTGTATTTTCGTATTTACGACATGGCTAACACGGCAACCCGCACCTCTATGATTGATGTGATTGTAAATATAGAGGGATGGTCTCCAACTGTCCTTATCTTCAGCTGACAATTATGTGTCCATGTAGATGCGATACACTCCGCACGGCGGAGATCGCGAGCCTTCTTTGCGATGTCAGCATTTCGTTTGGTGAGGTGTTCCCTCACATATACGTTTGTTCCTTTCAGGCATTTCCCATTTTTCATCACAATGGCTTTGGCACACCTCCTGCTAAAATGCACAATGACACTTTTGAGTAGTTTACCGTTAATTCGCCGGTTGCCAGGCGCGTAGTGAACTGTAGATATGTTTCCTTCGGTGATGCTGGCAGACATTTTTTGCTGGAAAAATTCCACTACATCCTCAATGTTGACCTCATCTCATATCAGTAATTGGAGCATATTCTTAGAAAATCTTCTCAACAACCATACAGCTTTGCCATTTTGCAGATATTCTCCTAGGGTTGGTCACTTTTAGATTTGTCAAGCATATCATCTGACCATAATTTTTGCCGATGTTTGTATTTTATAGAAAAATATTCTCAAGAAACGATTATCGCAGAGCTCTGCCATTTGCCAGATTTTGTCCATTGGTTGGTTTCTTTGAGATATCTTCGGCATATTATCATTTGCCCATGGGGAGGTAATTCTTGCCGGCTGAAGAAAAAAATCCTTTTACCTTATACCTATGTCCTGCTGTAATAAGGCTCATTGTTAATTGTTTGTGATTGGCGAACATTTCTTCCGTGTTTCTTTTGCATGATGATATCTTCTATGTATTGTGGGGTATCAGACTATATTACTTTGTGTGGTAGGGGTACTACATTGAATGGTGATCTTTGGGTAATGGGTAGCCAGTAAAGTTTGTGTAGTAACGGAGTGACATGTTCACTTTCATACGTGTGGAGATGAGTGTTGCACCTGTATTTTTTCTACTATTTTGTAGCCTGCTTGTGTTTGTGGTAAATTAATGTGAAGTGTGTTACAAAAGTCTATCTTGGATGTCATAACAGCATATATTAGTGATTTTGTTGCTGGTTGTGTAAGGAATTGTCGTATGGATGAAATGTTGCGTGAGTGCATGTGACATGTTTTGATCACTTTTTGGTGTGTTTTAAAATGAGGTGTAACCGCATTGCACAGAGCATTGCAATTTTGCAGACATTATCCTTGAGTTATCCTTATTAGATTTTTTGGGGCTTTTCATCATCATCCTAGCAATGGGAGGTTAATTCTGCAATTATTTGTATTTTTACTATTATTAATATCAAGAAAAATTTGGCATATATTGTTGCTGCGCTAGTCTTATTCAGTTCTTTTCAGGGTATTGCAATCTAAGCTGAAAGGAGCAATTTTTGCCGGTTTTTGTATTTTCACTTAAAATTTTCACTTAGAATAATACCACATGTCACAGAGCTTTGGTATTTTGCAAACATTGTGGATTAGTCTTATAGTGGATTTGGATTTACATTATCCGATTTTGTCGGCTCCCGCTCCCGCCTCCGATAAATCGGAAGGTCATTTACACTATCCGTC
>WURV02200384.1:0-11680 GCA_011762755.2 Epimenia babai
GTTTTTGGCAGCTGTTCAGCGCGTATACAATACCTTCGATACTCACATATCACCCCGCCAAGGATAATATCGAGCATAGTGGGTCATGCCGGCAAAATGCCTCGTGCCGCCATAAATTTCATGCCTTTGTTGTTACATACGTACAGATATCTGTCGATTTGTCGGGCGGTTATGGGGTTTAATTGTTCTCATCGTAATCAGGATGACAGCGAAGATGGCTCGTGCAGCGACATCATCATCGAGGATGGCCTCGACGAGGAGAGACAGAGCGGCGATGGCGAGGTAATTCTTTATTGAGCTGGCGAGGTAATACGTGATCTAGCTGCCATTTGTGAGGTCACACTATCTGGGAGGTCATGCTGAGGTAATAATGAATCCGTGTTGCTATCGCAAGGTTTTATTAGATTCAACTGATACATAATCTCGCTGTGAGGTCACTCTATCTGGGAGGTCATGCTGAGGTAGTAATGAATCCGTGTTGCTATCGCAAGGTTTTATTAGAATCAACTGATACATAATCTCGCTGTGAGGTCACTCTATCGGAGAGGTCATGCTGAGGTAATAATAAATTCGTCTTGCTGTTGTGAGGTTATATTATGCTCAGCAGAAGATCCTCCCAAATATAAGACGATCTCGAAAATAAGATGACTCCCGCCAAACATTGGCGATGCCAAAATAATAAAAAGCCCTAGTGTTGTTATCTTTTATATACGTAATGTTTACCATGTGCTTCGGTACTTATAAGTGGTAACTACATTGTAATTAATATTTGTACCATATATGCCAGTAGAATTTGCAATTGGTAATTTATATCCATAACTGCCCGTCCATCCAGCTCAAGAAACTTCTCTACAATTATAACAGAATATCAATATCGACATTTCTCTGGCATAAGAAACCATTTAAGGGAGGTAACTGCGACTCATTCCAAAGTTAAGATATCTCTAATGTATGTTGCCGTTAAAACAGTGATTTATCTCCCCTATTTCCCATTCAATTCCGAGCATTAACGCCTCGGAATAATCCAACCGTTGAAAATAGTAACATTGACGTTCCTTGAAAATTGTTTCAAGTTTCAAAGTTGCGTTTGACGTTTTTGCGACACATCCAAGATATTGAACTGAAATTACGATTATAAGGGCGAGTACGGTACAGCTGGTGATGTGAAGTAATAATAAACCCTAGCGGCGATTGCAAGGGTCCATCTACTGTAACATCGTAACTAATGTCTCTGCAATATTATTGAAACCCCCTTAATACCTCTGTAAAAAGGCTTTCATTAAAATCGCTACTTATTAACGTCGCTCGACTTTAAGGAACAGCCAAACTCGACAAAACTCGACGACGATGAGGATACCAAAAACCCGGCGTACGTACCGCGCAAGGGTCAGTTCTACTTTCATGACCAGAGGCTGGCTGAGCAGGAATACGACAAACAAACCGAGAAGTGAGTTCTCCGCCCCTTTCATAGCAAATAACTATGATTTATACTATTGTCTCTTTATCTACAAGTTTGTCAGCACAAACTCTACAGGTTTGTACCAATTACTGCTTCATTATAGGCCTACTGTATTAATGGTAATAAATGTTAGCCACACTATTATACGATATAATATACAATATCCCACTCAAGTTCAAAGCTTTCTCCATATTTAAACTAGATAAAGTAGTGGTTACGTGTGCGATCTTTCACGTGAGAGGTGTATAGTTTAAAACTGGCCAAAAATTTATTCCGTCCCTTTCTGATGTATATGAATTCAGCATGGTTCTCAGATTGGAATGCTGGGAAAGATCAGTATCAAAGTGGGCTATTTTCTTGCCCGAGTGAATGCTAGTGAGGTATCCTAATAGAACTTCATCCATCGTCCGTCCATCTATTTATTGATCCAAGGGTAGACATTTAAAAAAAAACGTTCTCCCTATGAAACCAGTTGTTGTGGACCTTTGCAATTAGGTACACATTGTCCCTGGATTCCGATTGAGATTTGTTTTGAGTATCGAAAACACTCCAAAGGGAGATAATTTTTTTCAATGTTTGTGCTTTTAAAAATATCTAAACCGTTAGTCACAGCGCTTTGTCTGTTTTGTCCGTTCGCAGACACTTGATTGGTTTTATTCAACTTTGTTTGGGGTATCGTATTGGGTGTGGTCTGAGCATGGGCAGGTATTTTCAGCCAATGTTTGTGTTTTTACTTATAAGGATCTTTCCAAACAACATTTCTTGCGGAGCTTGGCTATTTGGCAGACATTGCTCCTGGCTTGCTCTCATTCCGATTCGATCGAGGTATTGTGTGGTATATCACCTTAACCCTCGTAGTGCTTAATTAATTTTCGCGTTATTAGCAATTGCGCTGCGTTAATTTCGGTGAAACAAAGGAATCTATGGTCGAATTTTACAAAATCACTTTCCTTATTTATTGGTCAATTTACATGATTTTTGTATCAAATAAAAGCTGGAAGAGACCACTATGGTGTTTGTATTTTCAACATATATACCTTATACATTTTAAGTATTCATGTCAAACATAGCAATCTATAAAAGTGCTGACTACATTACAACAAAATTGATTACATTATTCAGTCTAGCTGAGAAGTACTGTTGACTATTTGTATTAGAGCAAGACAACACTAAATAAGTGTCAAAGTGACACACAGCCCCTTAATCTGTAGATCCCTATTGCCTGCATTCCACTTGTATACATCTATGCCTACAACATCGTCCTTAATGAAACCTTCAAAATTTTCATCTGAAGATTCCCCTAAAATCTCAAGGAGATCGTTCTTTTTTCTTAGGCAGCGCATCGCTGGGCGAAGATGACATGGTTATAAATTACTCACTATTACCTAATAGTACTACAACAGTATGGGGAATAAATTACCGGATAAAAATTATTTAGGTCAGAAAATGTGTTGTAACCAATGGCCGGGAAACATCGGAAGAGTTCGTAATGATCTCTGCACGTCTATTGGCCTAAAGTACGACTTATAAGAACCGTATGTGACGCAAAGATGACGTAATTGTTAACCAATAACTGAGAAAATGTGGCGATTTATTAAATTACGATTGGATGAGACTGCAACTTTAAATCCAGGTCATGCCTAAAACACCCCCACGTCACGTGAAAATGACGCCATTACATGTCGTGCAATAGCTACAAAGTTCGTGGGAGGCGTTTCTGATATTTAAATGTCCATTGGTGGGTGCCCGGCCTTACGGAAGTGACCGTCTCTAAAACAAAATGGCTAACCCGGTTATTACCGGGAGCCCCGCACGCAGTACAGTGCGCTTATCCAGATTATACCCAGGAGCCGCACGTTGAGGGGTAAAACAATCCATCATTCATCAGTCATGTACGGTTTACCCCTCTCCCCACCTCCCAACGGTACTGTCCATAGAGTAGTGGAGCATTTCATGTAACGATGGTGTTAGGCTATGATTTAACTTAAATGTATTCTTATCATGTTATGTGTTATAATTAGTTATTTCATTTCATTCAACTGTTGTGTTAGGCAATGATTTACTTGTATTTACTTACTATTGTGTTATACAATATAATCAGTTATCACATGAAATGTATATAGGCGCCTTAGAGACATACTAGTTATTAGGGCGCCTCCCAAACAAATGTATTATTATTATTATTATTCTGTCATATGTCTTCACTGTTCTGTCATATGTCTTCACTGTTCGGTAATACCTTTACTTTGTCTCATACATTTTCAGATTCACGCTATTAACACTCCCGGTCCATCGAATTGCCTCATCAACGCAGAAACTCTGTTGACAAAATCGCGTCTGGAACCTCTGCGCGATTCGAAATCCGGATCACTCAGCTACCCGGAGTCGAGGAGCTACGGTCAGTTCGTGGACGATGAACCGTGGCAAGACTGGCACTCGAGGAACCTGAAGAGGCAGGAGTCGCAGGTGTTAGAACCCAACACGTATGTCAATTGGGTAACGACGCATGCGCATGTACTAAAACCTTATGTAGGTCTTCACAGGGTTTTCGGAAGCCAAGGTATGCTGTGGTTAATATGAAGATAATAAATATAACTATCCCTTGTGGCTGAAGAATATTTGTAGCGTGAACAGCTGAGGTGAGAATGGACTTGGTGCCAGTGGTGCAGTGCTTAGAAGCACAGCCGTCCAGATGAGAGGTTGCGAGTTCATATCTGCACAAGCCAAAGATTTGTCGCACACCCCCATGGGAGAAAATGAGCATGATTTTTTGCTTGGATAACAAGAAAAAATTGTCATCGTGAAGTGTGTTATTGTAAAATTTCTAAAAGATGTATGGGGCAATATCATCATGTGTGACTGACATTTACTGCCATAAATAAAGTAGCACGAAAACCTCACCTTTTCCCTCTATTAACTTGGTCAAAGTCTCAAATACCTCGCTAAATCTGTGATTTAGGATGATTAAATACAATGCAATGATGAGAAGATGGAGAGATGATGAGTGCATGCAAGACAAAGCTTTCCACTTCAGAAAGACAGCCATGTCAGAAGGGAGACGTCGTCTTCAAACTACACTCCAAGCATGAAGGCATATTTGGGGGGAAAAAAAGGAAAAGGCGAGGTTTTGGTGCTATTTTCTCTTCGATGCTACTCATTGTCTTCTGTAAACAATGGGACAGGTCTTCCTGCACCCGGGAAGTCTAGCAATATGGCCACGGGGATATCGGGAATATTATCATGGATGACAATTTCTCAAACTCGAGATTGGCTAGATTGTTAGGATATGTTAGGGTCTTCAAGCAGTCGAAATTTTGACATTATCGGTTTTTAGCTCCCGGGAGAGCGATTGGGTGAATGCTTCGGCCGATATGAAGGAAGCGATGCGGAAAAGTTTCCGAGCTCCTCTGCTGTCTCGATCAAGCACAATTGACGGTATGCCATCGTTGTGTGTCCGTCCATCTGTACGTCTATCTGTGTCACCGCATATCTGTTCTTGCCCATAACAGGGTGTCTATAACAAGGTGTCTCGTTTACTTATTGTGGTATATATGTGGTGCATATGTGCGCAATTATATGTCACACTGGCATCTAGATATGATATGAACCTGTGTGCTAATTTTGCGATATTAATACTGAAACATTTAAACACCCTATGCATGACCCATGTGCTTTGAATCATATATTATATCACTCAAACAAAAGTAAGGTTGATTAATTTGAATTTCTTAATTAATTATCAAAAGATTTTAATTATATATATATATATAAACTTAATAAAAAAGTATCTAAAGAAAGTTTAGATGCAAAGGGGAGACTATATACTTGCAAGTGTGTGAATTTTTTGACACCTGTTGTTTGTTATTACACTGATTTTTAAAGATGGCAATTCGCAAGTTAAAGTGACGTTAACATTACAGTCGATTGATCTGATGACATGGAGTGAAGCAGGATTTTCTCGCTAACCCGCATGACATCCTGTCTTAAAACTTGCATGCATGTTTTTCATGAATGTTCAGATCGTGTGAGCCCATTTAAAATCACACCATTTGTCTTGAGAAGATAAGATAATCAGGTGATGGTAAATCTTGCTTTTTGGCTGCTGCTGGCACCATTTTGTGGCGTCTCTACTCTCTGTGCTCTGTTTGCCTTTCAGATTTAATTATGCCTAATCGAGCTAGTAACACGCATGCCTTCTTTCGCTGCTTGGTTTGTACACGTCAGTTACAGCAATAATTATTCATTCATTTCATCGGGTACATGTTATAATTTATTTAAATGTAGCAATATTTATATGTATAAATGTATTATGTACAATTTGTATGACAAATATAGTGGGTCTCTAATATTGACTCACCTAATAAAGTTTTTCCGCCTTCTGTCATCAATCTTCTCATTCTTTGTGTTATCTTCTGTCTTCTTTTCTTCTGTCTGATTCTTCTTTTATCTTCTTCCATCTTCTGTTTTCTTTCATGTTCATCCATCTTCTTTTATCTTACCTATTCTCCAATCTTATTCAATCTTATTATTCTATGGTCTTCTGATTACATCTTCTTTCATTTTCCCTTTCTACCTTTCCTTCCATTTTCTTCTGTGGTCTTCTTCCATCAACTTCCATTTTCCGTCTTCTCGCTCTTACTGCATGTATTTACGAACAGCCCCCGATTGACTTCTTATCTGGACTATCACTGGTGCTTCCCAACGCTCACGTACTTCGGTTAACTTAATGTTTAGCTTCATTTATTGATATTGGTAATTACTGTAGTGCCAACCACGAACTGTAGACCTACAGTTGACCTTTGTCGAGTCATGCCACTGGTCTGAATGCCGACAGCCTAAATGCCATCTAAGATGGTACCATCATCTTCAGAAATACATTTACTAAAGGAGGAGATGATTCATTCATAGCCACTCTGCATGGGCCAGCGAGAGTCTCATGGGCAGATTAGGATTTTACCCTGGGAGACGCTGCAGGTAGAAATGGCCCTATTCTATTGGTAATGTGATATATTAAATTGGTGATAGTTACTAATGAAGTCAATACCTTGCATACTTTTTGTGTGATTTGCTTGTTTGAATTTGTAAATAAGTGAGCCAAATTGATGCAATTTTATTTAGATAAAATGCTGTTACTACAATAATGTACAACTGTGTTGTCATCATGATCATTGTCAATATCATCATATCCATCATCTTCATCCCATCATCATCATCTCCATCACCTTTTATATCATCTGCATTATCATTTCCATGTCCACCATTATCTCCATCGTCATTCGTCATTGTATTCATCATCATCATCAGCGTCTTCTTCGTCATCTTCATCGTGGTTTTTCAATTAGATGGTATTTAATGAAGATATTTCTTGGTTTGCTAAGATAGACAGTAAACATTTAGCATACAACTACACTGACATAATAGTGTCTTAACCTTTTATGATGTCTAACAAAAATATCATCTATTCAGAAGCCATTAATGTGTTCATAATGGTATTGAAAGATGTAACTTATTGTGATTCTTTGGCTAAACTAAATCAAGACAGTTTATTTCTGCTCTATAAGTTTGACCTGATCATATCACCCAGAATCCGACGGGTCAGTGATGTTCCAACGACCTCTGCACGACCTCTATTTCACACCCGGTGATAGTGTCAAGCTCGTCTGTAGCATCCTTTCAGACACAACACCCTCAGTATCGTGGTACTGCAATGGTGACCAGATAACGGACACACCCAGGTACCGACATTTACAACTATTTATTCATTCATTAATAAAAACAGAGACTGGGAGTGGATTACTCTTTTGTCTTAGGCTCAGTTACAAGAGTAAGGAAAGTGAAAACCCATCGAGTCTTGGCAGACAGTTGACTTTTGTCCATTCGCACACCTGGTACCAAAAACCCGTAGCCAGCCTACATATTGTTGGTGGTTGATTAAATACAGTGTGATCATGAGGTAGAGACGTCAGTTCCATATAAACCACACCCACAGAGCATCTGAAGCACCGCACTGTCAGATCAAAGAAGACCCCACATAATAGACACCATCCAGAGAGCATTCTTAAAATAGGACAAACAGCCGGAAGAATCCCTTAGATGACCGCACTGCAAGAGATACCTAGACCCTAAAACCTCGATTATTTAACTAGCTTTGGCAAGCATAATCACACTGCAAGGGCAACCCAGACTCCCGAAAGCAGACGAAGTTCAGGAGCGCTTTTCGACACAGTCCTGATCTGAAAGTTCTTCGACATTAGTGTTGATGATAATCTTATCGGTGGCTCGAAAGTCTAACGGAAAAGTGCTTTATGAGTTATAGGTGTGAGTGGAGAGCTGAAGATGGCAGTGAGCTTGGATAGCATTCCAGAAATAGAACGATTTAAATCTATGCGTCTTTAATGTGAAACGCCACGTGGTCTTTGTTGTTTGCATCGACAGAATCAAAACGGAGTTGTCTGATGACGGTATGGCTGCTCTGACGATCGATGAGTCACGCCCGACCGATGCTGGCGCATACACGTGTGTCGCGAGGAACAAGACTGGTCGAGTTACGTCCCTTGCATACGTCAATGTCGGAGGTTAAACTGGCTACAGTAGCAATACCCAGATTTGTGTATGTGTGTGAAAGTTAAAGAACAACATTTATAAAGCTAATTATATAAATTATATTAATTATATATTATAATTTATAAAGCAAATAGATTATTAGTCTTATAAATCTATTATTGTTGCTGAAACACCGTATGAAGACTATTTATATCACACGCTGTGCTAAATGTGGGTTAGACAATGATTGGGTCCTGTGAGGTGATGGAATAGGGGAGAGGCGAGCACCATCGACATCATAGATAGCATGTGAAAAACAAACTTCATGTGAAATACAAACAGTCAGAAGAAGACCTCACATAACCACACCGCACGAGCTAGCCAGACGACCTTACCCAGACTCATTGCAAATCTAAGATTTTGGAAACGAAAATGGTTGCGAAGCTCTTGCAATGACATAGCAGACGAACATTTTTATATCATAAATTTAGTCAGTTTAACTTCCGGAAAGCTTTTCCCCGATTCACGGTAAAAAAAGTGACATTTACATAGTACACTCTGAAAGCGGCTGGTGCAGCTTGCAGAATGTTGGTTTACAAGTCCCTGGGGAAGGCAACTGGGTAACAGGCACCAACTAGCCCCTAACATATTTACTTCCCCATATCGATTTGTGTTGCCACAACTAAATTTCACCGGTCCTTATAGCTAAGTTGACCAGAGCAGCTAAGATAAACATACCTTGCCGAAAATATACAAACTAGAATCACAATTATATCGTGTGGTATTGGAAGTCTTTAATTGGACGATTTTACAAATTCTTGAGTCAGCTTTTTGAATGTTTCGCTTTAATATTAAGGATATTTCATTATATTATGCTTTCGTTTGGATTATCTTTCCATACTGTCCAATGAAGCCCTGTTAACGGAGTACTGTTTAATGTAAAATGTTGAGTATCATTATGTTCTATTAGTAACATTGATAAAATGAGTTTAATGTAATACATTACTTAATGTGAATGTTTCATTTGTAATAAACGTGGTGTCACTGAGAGTGTTCACAGGGTTTAGAAAATTTTATGATATTGCTGCCTGCCCCTTTGAGGCGCCCCAATTGACACTTCGTCCCCAAAAGATATGGAACCAGTTTGAAACAGGAACTGTAATTTCTATAGCTTTTTGATTGTTTCAATTTATCTCTCTGTGTAGCTCCCCCTTCATTTCCTGTACGGCCCGCGGTGTCGTTGATATCGAACTCATCAGCCCTGATTATCTGGGAACCGCCCTTGGGCTCGATGAATAAGGAAGTTAGCGCGTACAAAATCGATTTTCGCAAAGAAGGTTAGTTCGAGTTATAATCATGATGGTTTTATTTGACTACATATAACTCGTATAACTACCGAAAGACAATTTCATTATTTTACGTTTTACATTTTTCATTTTGTGAACGTAAGATTTAATATCATTAATTATATTTTTTTTCCTTTTTTTGTTTTGCTCTAATTTCTACCAAGATTTTTGTTTCAACAGGAGATAAGGTATGGACAAGTGGGCCATACACGAGCAATGAATATGCGATTATATCCCACTTGTGCCCCAACTCCGACTACAGATTCCGGGTGACTGCGTCGAACAAATATGGTGCCAGTTGTTATAGTTACGCGTCTGCTATCGCTACTACCAAGTCTCAAGGTACATGCTTTATGCGTTTTGTGTAGTTTTAAGTGTGCCTGAGTGTATGCTGTGGTGTGCTTTGTTTGTGTTATTTATAAAGGTACTATTATCTACTGTATTTATGTAAAGACACAGCGTCTAAACGTTTCTTAGACTAATGCAGACTCTCCCCTAATCAACTCTCAATTTAGTTTTGTACAGATGAAAGTGGTGGTTCTTGAAATGATTTATTCCTTCAATGTTGTTTAATGAAATATATTTCAGTGAACTGGATGTAAAAAAATTTCTATAAAATTCAGGTGACTGTTGCGGTCTTTAACCGCATCTGAGAGCCCTTCTTGGCTGATACTTACGGTATATAAATGTTGTACTTTACCTTTACTTTAGGACATGTCATTATCGTTATGACAATGATTCAGCGCAGATACAATACCTTCAACACTCGCGTATCTTCCGTGAAGTATGATATCAAGCATCCATCCACTTTAAAGACAGGTTTACTCCAGCAATCGGGGATTTCCTACTTGCTGAGGATCATCGTGGACAAGCTGACCTGTGGGCCATTTTAACCCCGCGACCTTTCAGTGATAGGCCTTACGCTGTCACCAGTCGACTATACGCTCCTAAACCAATTATGTCCGTGTAGGTAGCCCAGAGCTCGGTGCACCGACGGTTCTCTTGGACACAGCGAGCAGGCACCAGGGTGACCGCGCCCCCAAACACCGCGAGTCACCCGCGGATATTGCCCACAGAGAGTCATTGTCAAGTAATGAGTTAAAACGCGACGACCCTTGGGATTACTACACCATGAAGGAGACTCTCTCGAGGTTTGATGCTTGAGAAGGGAGATAAATCGTAGGTGCCAACAGCAAAGGGGGATAATTCGTAGTTGTCAATCGGAATACAGTATTCTTGATCTTCACAAAGTAACATTGACATGACACTGATTTTTAGTGTGCAATAACGGCATACATTAAAAACATTTATTAAATTACTCATTTAACGCTTTTTACTAGTGGGGTACCTTCACACACGAATATAATTAGTGAATATATGGAGGCCGTTGTTGGATTTATGACCGTTATAACGTCGTAAATTGAACATCGTGTGGTATTGAGAAGCAGCCATGACGCTCGATCGTCGACAGCGGAGAAATATATAAAAAAATACGCACGACCTTCAAATGGCTCGTCTGGTGTTCTACCATTGTTGCTATGAGGACAGACTACTTCCAGTAGACTTGACTTTTAAGGCTCTTGGTATAATACACTGAGATTTAACATCTTTATCGCACCGGCGATATACTGGGACATCTTTTACCACCAATAACCACGTTGCTGCTCTGCTAACGGCACTACAAAGGTCACTCCAGGTGTACCATTGGAACACACTGATATTCAAACTCTGTCATGCCAGCAGTATAGAATATCATAACATAATAAATTTGCATGGTTTGAATTTTTTGCAAAGTATAAAGAGTTTTACTAATTTTAGGAGCATTTGATCATGTTTTTCCTAAAGACAGGATAGCTTTTCTCTCATGATACACAATTTCAATTTTTTTCAGCGGAAAACGTACGGATTTGAAAAATGTCATGGACAAGTCTACGCATAAAATATCCACAGCCAAAGTTACAGAATACAATGAAAAGATCAACAATCTCCTACTGAGTGAAGTTGATATTTTAAAACCCCTGCGTCATGAGCACATTCTGACATTTTCGGATGGGTATTTCACTCCTAAAGGCGTGACCTTAGTCTACGACGGCGTGATCGAGGGAACAGTTGTCGACTGGTTAGCATGTAAACAGAGTTACACGGAAGAAATTGTCACAGATATCCTGATACAGGTCAGTAAATTTGACTAGATTTGATAGATGTTGCTTAATAATAATAATAATCATTTTTTGTATTTGATGGCGTGAATATCAATATACATACAGTGCATATACACAACTGTATGCTATGATCAAATACGCCATTTACAATGACAATAATATATGGCCTA